>WEDG01006877.1:0-60121 GCA_017591395.1 Schistocephalus solidus | reverse complement strand
TGTGTTCTAATAAACTCCTCACTTAAACCATTTTCACAGATTTAAAGGCAGCTAAACGCGCGACGCAGGTCTTATTTGCGCTCAGGCATGGATTTGAGCAGATTAATAAAGAACTCTCCCAAAAAACCTACAGGGAATTTGTTTGATTTCACTTAGAATATCCCATCCAGGCCTGGCGTCTGTGGTTTAAGGAAGATTATATACAGCTGAAACGACTGCAGGGGAATGCTTAGAAGATGGACAAGAAACTTAGTTATCAACCTTACGAAGCCAGACTGGTTGAACTTGAGTTGTTTCCTCTAAATTACAGAAAACTATGCGGTAAACTAATCCAAACCTACCGGATTGTCAGATACCCGCGTGTGTGCTCTAGAACTGGTGACTTTGGACCAGTGCCGTCCTCAAAACAATTACGTTTTCCCTTTGGGACGTTACCGTAGCTATTCGAAATTTTCGTCAATTTAATAGTCCTGGACCAGATAGCGTACCGATCAGTATTATAAAGGCAGATGCTAATGATATTTTCCCGTTAATTCTATGTAAGATATTTAATCTAGCTCAGGAAAGTGAAACCTTTCCCAAGTGTGTGGAAGGAATCGCAAATTATACCTTTCCCTAAACACGGCCAATCTGCGTCATTTGACGATTTTCAACCAAGCAAGACACTGTCCGCAGTTTCGAAAATTCTGGAGACCTTGATCAAAGATAAGATGATGTATCACTTAACTGAGAATAACCTACGGAGTGCAGCCCAGCATGGGTTCCTCAAAACAAGGTCTAGTGATACCTATCAGCTCTATTTCTTTGATCACGTTGTACAATCTAGGGATAATGGCTTTGCACTTTATATAGTCTATTTCGATTTTTCCAAGGCCTTTGATCGTGTTGACCATGCCCTTCTTCTCCTGAAACTCTCCTCTTCCGGTATATGTGGTAAACTTCTGAGATTGTTATCTTCTTACCTGAGCACTCGCACACAACATTTAAAGATCTCCAATTGTATATAGAAATCCGCACGTGTGAGGGAGTGGAGTTATTCAGGGTAGTGTGCTAGGCCCGCTTCTATGTTTTCTTTTTGTCAATGATGTACCAGATTTATTTCGGAATGATAGGCCTTTTATGTATGCCAACGATTTAAAAGTTGCCTATAGATACAAGCCGGCAGATCGCGACAACGTGCTTGATGTATTAAAAAATTATCTCGAGGCCTTTGCCCAGTGGTGCTGCACATGGCGCCTTTCACTTTCTTGGCACAAATTGTCCGTTATGGTTGTTGGTGACGACCATCAGCATCAACTTAGCAAAGATGGTCACGATCTAAATGTGCCTGGCGTTGTTAAGGATCTGGGCATATCATATTCCAACGGTCTAAATCTTTCAGAGCGTCGTGCCCTTATCATCTCCAAAACACGCAGAACTGCCGGGTTTATTCTCCGAAATTCTAAACTATTGATATTAGACTCCGCCTTTATAAAATGTTCGTCAGATCTGGTCTAGAATACTCTTCGTTTCTATTAAGTCTTCTGCGCGCTAGTGAACGGAAGACAATGGAATCGGTTAAGCACTTCTTTACGAAAAGAATTTTATCGTTGGAGCACCGTAATCTGTCGTATCAAGAACGCTGTTGGCTTGTAAACATTGATCCCTTATGGTTTCGCCGAATACAGAAAGGACTGTTTTTTACTGTTTAAGCTTTTGAATAGTCGTTCATGTAATCCCCTCAACACTGTGAGGCAGCTTGACCACCCTCAGTGCAGCAGTCATCGCAATGTCTTTTTGTTTCTTCCATTAGCACGCACAGTTAAGTATCGTCGATTCTTTTCAGTAAATGCCATAGCCATGTGGAATAAACTTCCCCATAATATAAAAATCGAGCTGATTTATTCTTTATGTAAGATAAATAAATAAATTGTATATTTAAGGCCCAGAGGGCCCCATCATTACAAACTTCGTACTCTGGTTTAAATAAATACAAAGTGGATAATTGCTGCACTATGTGAGCATCCATATGAACAGCAGAAATGAGTAGTATGGTAAACATATCCGATTCAAAACGAATTGCCGTTTTTAAAACAAAAGTCAAAAATTTTTGGCATATACGGTGAACTGGAAAAGAAGCAGTTAAAAAACTCCTAGGGTTAAATTGGAGGCGGAGTTTGGCGAGCCACCAATTTAAAAAAAATATGAGAAAACACTGCTTCACTAAAAAAATTAATAGCTTTAATGCAATGGGATAGTATTGTGATGTTGCTGACAACGTATGCGGGTTCGGAACGCTCCTTGTGGGGTAGAGATAATATAGCAGTCAGAACTACTGTTTATAAACACCAGTGGAGGTGAGAGAGGACGAACTCATCGTAGACAACATGGTCGAAACGAAGAGGGGACAGTAGAGGTCACGAGATCATCATCCAGATGCGACCTTGCTCACTGCATAGTCCATCACCAAAGAGGCGAAACCATCAGAACCCGCCGTGATCATCAACAGAACCTGGAGACTATCGTCAGGTGCGCAAATTCGGAGGAAAGTATGAAGGTTGTCAAGAGTTGGCAAAGCTAGTTTAAAAGGAGGGAAAGAAAAAGTGAATGCAAAGATTGACTGCAAAGGATGATGGAAATATATTAAGAGACCAATATAATATAAAGGGAGCTGCCTCAAATACCAGGAGGACCCTTTTCAAAATCCAAAAGTTGCGAGTTTGGGAAGGAAACAGACAATAAGGACTTTATATCTTCCGAAGTTAAATGTTTGAGTAATTTGGTTTCAAAAATAGCTAATGTAGACGACAACCTAATTTGCAGTTGAAGATTATTCCATATAAAAGCATATTTGGAAGCAAAAAACTGAGACCGGTTAGTTGTGGAGCTTAAGGGGTGGTGAAATGATCATGGAGGAATTACGAGTGCCATAGGGTCGATATGCCGGAGTGAGAGCGTTAATTCGTGGGAGATTTGGGCTAGAGTTTACGCGAAAAAGGAAGCAGAGACCGACTTCGAGTCTTCTAACCCACAGAAATTAAATGTTTGCTAACTGGCATCTATCCCGGAAGAGACAATAGTCTTCGAGTAAAAACCCTCTGAACTTTTTCAATCTTACTGCGGTCTGAGGCGTTCATCAGCCCAAAGAGAAGACAGCAGTATTCTAGGATAGGAAGAACAAACATGCGGTATAGGTTTAAATTTATTTCCGGAAGGCAGAAATTTTGTGATATTAATTAACATATCTGTGCAGCCTTTGCAAAAATTCGATCTGCATCAGGCGATTATGCTAGCTTATTCGTGTAACCAAGACCGAAGTCTTTTATGTTTGATCGTCCTAAAAGTGTACTGTTTTGAAATACTAGGGGTCCAGGAAGCTTGGTGGGGCCGAAACACATGAAACTGCTCTTGGATGGAGAAAATACCATCTGCCAAGTACAGCTCCAACGTGAGAGCATAAGTAGATCAGTGTTAATTTTATCAACGCAAATATCGGCAGTTTCTTTAGAAAATGAATAAATGCACTTGAGACCGTCAGCGCAAACGAAATTTTTTGCATTTGTAAGTAAAGTTGAAATTTCGTTTATGTACAGAATGAAGAGAAGGGTCGTAGAACCGTGCCTTGAAAAACGCGACTCGTGATCTGCTGAGGCCTCGAATAGCTCTTACCTACTAAGACCTTCTGGCTGCGGTTAGACAAGTAGGAACCAATGTAGTCAAGGAGAGGAGGCCGGATGCCGAGGGCTTCCATTTTTACCAGAATACGTCTGTGCAGTACCTTGTAAAAGGCTTTGCTCAGGTCAAAGTAGATCACAACTACTAACTGCTGCTCATTACAAAAGGAAGTGACGAGGTTAAGAAAAGCTAAGTGACACACTTCGCATGATCTCCCAGGTAGAAAACCATATTGCGAGTCGCTAAGAGGTTATTTTCTAGGCAAAAGTCAAGAATTTGGTTAAAAATAATTTTTTTCAAGAAGTTTTGCTAGAGCCGGGGTTTGTGAACACCTCGATAATTATTTACGTCCGAACGAGATCCCGACTTGAAGACAGGAAGAATAATAGATGTTTTACATGAATTAGGAAAGAATCCGTTTAGAAGATAAACTGAGAATATATGGCCAAGCAATCGGGGGAAGCTCGGCAATCTCTTAATAACTGAGTTTGGAATACCGTCAGTCCCCGAAGAGTGCGAGTTTTTTAGACGAATTATTTGCTTACGAATTAGTTCAAAGAAGAAATCAATAGTGCTGAAAACATTCAATGACGATGCCTGAAACGTCGGAACCGGTTCAGATTCCATCTTAAGATGATATGCAAAGAACGCACAAAACGGTTCTGCATTGTCAGATTCTTCGAGAATGAAGTTCTTGTCTTCGTTTAGTACTGGAGGAATTTCGTAATCTCGTTTAGAGGAGGATCGACGGCGGAACAGTTGAGCAACAGATTTTGCAGAATTTGGCTCACTGAGTGCGCAAGATTCCCTCTGTCTGTCACGTGCAAGACAAATCTTAGAGGCTAATTCAATAATCTCTGCGATCCTTAGATGCACAGATAACGAACTAGTATATTGATCTTTCAACTGCTTCTTCAATTTCTTTAGTCGTGGCAAAAGAAAGTGAGGAACGGTTGATTCCGAGACGTAGAGATTGACTATTTTGTTTGGCACAAGCACCAGGATGTTATTTGAAACGACTGTAGTGAAGTCACAAAGACTTGCTGTATCGTTTACGGAGGAGAGATGCTGCCAGTCCAATGAGTCCAAATAGTTGTTAATTAAGCTCATATCTGTGAGGTCAAAGCATGATGGGTACGAACGGCACTAGCCTTTTTCGATGAAACATTCGGGAGGCAACAGTGAATTAGTGTATGGTCACTTTGGAAGAGGTCCTGCTTAAAATCAATGAAGAGGGGAGCAATGTCGTTTGTGAAAATCAGGTCTAAAATATGCTTGTCTCTCGTTGAAGAACGGACAATCTGGGACCAATTAGAAAAATTAATGGTATCGAGGAAAGGCTGAAATTTAGGTAGACAAAAGTTTGAAATCCAGTCAATTTCAGGAAAATTAAAATCCCCTACGATTATTTTAATGTTAAAATTGGACTCCGTAATCGATTTAAAAATTTCACAAAGTTTTGCATCATCATCGTATGATGACTAAGGCGGGTTGTAAATACATCCGAGAATCGCCTTTTGCCGGGGCGATAGGATAATGGATGCGAAGAAGTAATAACCAGATAATGACGTAACATCTAGATCAAATGGGCAGTGCTTAAATGAAGCTTTAATATAGAGAAGACAAACACCACCACGCTTGCTAATGCGGTCTTGACGGTAGAGCTCATACTGGTCTATGACAATCAAAGAGTCGGAAATTAAGGGATGGGTCCAAGATTCAGTTACACATAAAAAATTGGGCATTAACTCGAAAGAAATGGCTCTCAGTTGGGCCATCTAATTTAAAACTATTACTAGTTTTTGTGCATTTAGATCCATTTCCAATAATTCTGGGCGCTGACACGGTAGAATCTGTTTTCCTCTTCGACGTAGTGCTGGTCATCTGAACCCGATCCCAGGCGTTGCCTTGAAGGATACGGCACCGTCTCTGCAGCTTGCACCCTTTACTTCTTCGGCAGACTGTGTGCAACCGTCCATGGATGCAATCTTGCCCGGAGCAGAATCACGAATCCTAAAAAAGACTCAGAGCCTAAAAACAGACTGCACTTCTGTTAGCCCTACCCTGAGCTGAACTGTTATCATCCTTTAAAGCGGCAGTTTTTTCTCCTGAATAGCAAAAATAAAGGAAAAACACTTATAATGATATTTATTCAGGAGTTTTTTTTAACTGCCAGCCTGATCTCCCACTGAATATTTCCTCTAACAATACCTGTAAACCGGCATTAAAACCAACTATTACTATTTTTTATTTGCTGACTTCTTCGAATTTGGTTGGGATGGAACATCTGCGGAGTTATCCATTTAAACTGCAGAGGAATTTGGTCCACACGGACGTCCGTTGGAATGCCTTTTCGCAGAGTCGTTGGAACATGGAAGGGACTCCCTGACCAGGAGTGGATATGATCAAGCCACTCAACTTCATCTGAGGGATGAAAGGTGCTCTTCAGTTGAACTTGTTTTTCTAGCAAGCGTTAGCAAACAGTCTCCAAGGTTTCCAATATCAAGTGGAGGAAAATTGCATCAACCCTGAAGTGCAGACCAAATTCTTCTTCTTCTTCTTCTTCTTCTTCTTCTTCTTCTTCTTCTTCTTCTTCTTCTTCTTCTTCTTCTTCTTCTTCCTCTTCATCTGCATCTTCGTTCTCATCATCTTCTTCTTCTTATTATTATTATTCCCCCGGCTGATAAGGTAAATAATACTGGAATACTGCATATTTATTTATATCCTTCTTCATGTTAGTAAGCTGAAGATAATATGATTAATCAATTATTTTTTTCTAACAGTTTTAACCTCAAAACACCATAATTATACTTATCCACAAAATACATGGGCTTTAATCCTTGATCCTCAGCGATTAAGCCCAGAAAAACGAGATTACTCAAATAATTGGGTTTTCGAAATGTCGAACCTTTAATCCCTAACTACCCTTAAGCAATTTCACTAATCTCAGTAAAACAGATACCGTGATGTCTTTATTTCTTCCTCTGGCACTCACAAATAAGTACCATTAATTATTTCAGTGGAATATCTACCCGAGAATAGCGAAAATTCCACAAATTATCATTCATTTAAGAGAAGTATCCCCGATTTTCTGCAGGCCAACCACAGTTAACGAATTATGAATGCCGATTCGATCGAAACTATCCTCCGGCTCAAGGGAGCGCGCGGCCTCTGAGCACTGTGCCATGGTAGTGACCCAGCACTCGTAGCTAATTAATTTTTGAGTCGATAGTGTGTAAGCGTTCACCGTGGCACCCTCGTCTGGTGCAGAATCCAGGATCCATCAAATGACTGGAGACTGAAAACGTCCACTGTACTTGTGCCAACCATTCCCCGGTTCAAACCTCCATTATGCCACTTTCTACATTTTTTTCAGACAAGTCTTAATAACTGAAAAGTATGAGTAACAATATTCCATGGTATCGTGATGTACACTGTATATTCCTTTTGACGGTCGATTTGTTTCTTCGCGTCAATTGTTTGTGCTTTACCGATGAGATCCTCCAATCACACTTTCATACGTTGCGTTTGCGAGGCTTGCTCGATCGGGTTTTTCGTATTCTTACCCTTTGGTGTACAATGTGGCGTTTGTTGTGTAAGTTTTTGATTTTATGCAGCACTCGTATTGTCTTATGAATACCCCCAACGCTAAATTAAATGTTCGTAGTCGAACCACTAGCCCTAGGGATAGTAGCTACTAGCCCAGTGCATGCCCGTATACTTTTAATGTGCATCAATCATTTCCATGAAAGCCTTGTGTTTGCCTAGCCATTCTAGTCTCAAATACTTTGCTACTAAATTAGTGCTTATGTGGGGTGAAAGTCGATTTGACCGTAGAACAGTGAATCGCGCCATCGAAGTCGATCTCAATTTTGCCACGGTTTATTCGATCGAGTAGGAACTGCCTGCACATCCACTCGAAAGAGTGTCGACTCTGCATTGTTCTAACATTGACAAATACTTGTCGTGGCTTATAGTTATGGCCTTTATTGGTGCATATCTGCACCATGCTTATGCTTCTTAACGCTCGTTTTCCGATAGTCTTTAATTCCTTATTTTCGTTCTAAACCTGTAAGATACACATCACTTCCTGTAATCTCGCGAATTTTGATCATAATTTCATAGCAGTACGCAACTGAGTGATCTTGGACTGTCGGAAAACAGTAAGTTCCCACGAAATACTGGTCTCAATCGGTTCCATGATTCTACCTAAGTTGATCCGTAAATGGCCTTTGACCCGCGGCCGACCGGTATGTTCTCCATGCCAACGAGATTACCAACTCCGATGTACGTCTGAAAATACCTACATTATGTAAAGCTGTATTATTTATCGGAAGTCCAAGGCCAACTTGAACATACAGTTACCGTGACATTGAAACTAAACTGTTCGTGGTCGTACTCTCAAAACGTTTTTTGAGTCGAAAAGCCTGTTTCGCAAAAAATTATTTTGCAGTGTTTTCAGGTAACCATAGTGCACATGAATAGACAGCCCACAGACAAATATTCTTACGCATGCTCAGCTTGTCGTTCGTAGGAGCTCTACCTGCTATTCTTAGAATGAACTTACGGGGACTACACATAGCTAACACTATCCACAGAATCGCGAAATGCCCACTCATCATTGTACACCGACATCAAAACTAAACAAACTGGTGACGACATTGAGACAGCGTTCCAGTTTGCATTGCCCATCACTTCCTACTGCGCCTTCTTAGCTTGTCTGACCCCTAAAAATATAAACTCGATTCTCCCGAGAACACCGAGACAGGCAAAACATGAGGAACATACGTGCATATATAAATGTGTATGTATACAAACCTGTAGATATAAATTGCCGTCAAGCAAAAGCACTAAATGCTCGATTTACAGGAACTGGAACTAACACTACCCAAAACCATACTTGGCAGGGCTGCCTCCATTGATCTCCGGTCAGTCTCCTACCTGAGACTAACAGTCGAGCGTAATTGCATGCGAAAATCGATAGCACTTTCAGTCATACCGTCCGCGCTCCGTCACTGCCTCTGTCACGTACGCACGAACTGACAATGTACCAGGCTCACTATTCGATATATTTACTTATGGTGTGGACAGCCCCAGGAGTCATTCCATCGTATGAGTATCTCAGTCAGTCCGCGTACGGACATTCTTCTAGCATAAAATGCTCGGAGTACGTCGGAATAATGCTGAAATTTACCGTCGAAGGACACAGTCTGCCAACAGGTTTTAATTTTATCTGTACAGATTACTGTATGTACGTACGTACTGTACTGTACGTATGGTGAGGGAACGCGAATCTTTCCCAGGACAAAAAAAGTTTCCGAAATGCAAAATTGGCGTACATCTTACGTTGCGTTGGTGTGTGCAATATTTTTAAATTTATGAACGCCGTTAAATTCATTACATCGCCGCGTTCAACTGGCCTCTCAAACAGCAGACCGATGCATCACCGATGCATCCTTGACTAATGTTTATAGGCCCACTTTGAACTGCGTGAATTTTATGCTTTGCCTTAATACGACAAAGCCAATACTTCTCCCTTTAAAACTCGGCCTTTTGTTTCAGGTTTGTTATCGACAGTTCTCTCCACGTGCAATGGACTGTATTCATCTGACCAAAGCGTAGCCCACTTAACCAGTTCAAACTTTGATGATTTTATTTCCTCACCGGGCGTCAGTATAGTCAAATTTTATGCCAGCTGGTGTGGTCACTGTGAACGATTAGCTCCAAAGTACAAACAAGCGGCTGCCATTTTGAAGGTAATAGCTCATTTGCAATTTAATTTCATTGAATTTCCGTTTTGGCTTTCGTTTCATCTTACGTTTATCTTTATCCTTTGATGTCTAAAATCGGATTTTACCTCTCATGTACTATTTAGGATTTGATCAAGAATCATAGTTTATCCCTGGTCTCTTTTATATCTGCCTCTAGGTCACTTTTTTCTATGTCTCATCTCATTGTCCCTCACAATTTCTAATTTTAAAACCGCTATAACCTTGCATTTGCTTCCAATTACTTAATAAATTTTTACCATGTAGGGTATTGTTAGGTTCGGGGCTGTGGACAACGATAAACAGTCGGAATTGGGCGAGCGGTACAACGTTCAGGGTTACCCAACTGTTTTAATATTCCGAGATGGCAAATCTGAGCCGCTTCAATACGAAGGGGAAAGAGATGCCGGTAGTATCGTCAAATTCCTTCTGGAGCAAATCGTGGAAATTGTCGATCAGCGAGGCAAAAAAGAAGTAAGTTCTGCTCTTTTCCATCTCAGCCGAAGTTTCTTTTGAACAGATAGACAAAGGAGTCTAAGTAATTGTGTGCAATATTTTGCTGATTGAGGATTTCGTACCATGTTAGGGTTGCGTGTTCGTAGGGGATAGTCTATATGCATACAGATGATAGCCGTGCATTATGCATACCAAGCTGACTCCGTTTGCACGTATTCCATCGTAGCCACTGTGTTCTATCTTTCCACTCTTGCGTCCTCATATAGCCTTGAAATTAATTTTTAGCTAGGCCGTGCTCTTTAATCGAGTTGCACTATGAAAAAATCGATCGTTGTCTCCATTCGATCGGGCCCCAATCGTTTGTAGGTTTCGTGACAATACATGCACTCCTACATTGGCTATGATATGACTGTCGAACTCTGCCAACTCTAATCTTGCTTAACGCTGACCATGTGAAAATCCATCCATATTTCACGAAATCCTTATTTTTAATCCCTCAATAACGGAATTCTTTTGAGGCCGCTCAGTACGGTAGCAAGATGATTCTTCATCATTCTTCAAGCCCCGACTGACAATGTTATAATGCTTCTACACGCTGGTTCCGTCAGTGTGATAGCTATTTTTCCATCCATAATACTTATTGAGTGAGCTAACAGAAACCTCCATTGAAATATTTGTTTGATTGAGTCTGGTCGTATCCGTTCAGTTTCCTAAGATGTGACGCATAAACATCCGTCGCAAAAAACAATAATTGTTTCACTATTTAGGGGTATTCTCGGCTTCTGGTGATCATAAGAGATTATATTAGCCACCCAAAATAAATCCGCCAGTGGCGTTGCATCACAATTGCATAGCTACGATTCAATTAAACTGAGCAACATCAGCCACTATGCCTCCCCATCCTCTGCCTTTTTCATTTTTTAGGCGTTGACTGCAATCGTAATTTCCTGCATTAAAATAGTGTGTAAACAGCATATATTTTCTCTGCACAGACCGTAGTAGAGCACGGAAGGAGATAACCGGCAGATGAAATGATCTAAGACAGTCGAAAAATATGCGATGCTATCTTGAAATGTCTAAACCTGCCATCAGAAGTAGGAACAGTTATACTCTGTAGAACAGACGCTGCGCTGTCAGGCAGCGTGCGATTGGACAGAAGCAGCAGCTGATTTAGAATCTGCATTATTAAACCTAGCCATTAGTTCCAAATCTTCGAGCTCACAACATTCCTTTCAAGTTCCCTGCACCCCTAAATCGACTCATTTGATTCACGGGTGGATTTATCCAACTTAATCAATTAACACCCCGATTTTTCGGTGTTGCTACTGAGACCAGGCAAGACATTCTGACGGAATTAATCGTATTCGTTTTGCTTGTCTGTTTTATAATCTGGAATTTGGTAAGTGATAGACTGTTTTCCTTTGGCTAACTGTTGCTGCATGTTTTGTAATAGGGTGTAACCATTAAGAAACCCTCTCGATCCACTGATGGTACTTGCGGTGGCAGCAGTGGCAGTAGCCACGGTCGCTCCAGTGGTGGTGACAGTAACGGCGACGGTTCTGTTATCGAACTCACTGACAAAAATTTCGATGATCTGGTTCTGAAGAGTGAGGATGAATGGCTTGTCTCTTTCTACGCTCCCTGGTGCCCACACTGTAAGTTACTATATCAGATATTTGTTTTAGTCCGTTATTCTTCAATTGGACCGGGGCACGGTAGCAGTCTACCTATGAATTTCCTGCCTTTGCGCCCTCAGTTTTTAGTCATTTGAATGAACCCTAGTTGAAAAATGGTAACTCTGTCTAAGAGAGAAAACTAATTTCCCTAAGAATTGCACAGATCCGACATGCTAGCTATCAGTCAACGGCGCTTGAAGTTGCTGGCTGCATGACTATTTAGGAAGGCGGGAAAATCTGGCATCGCTTCATGGCCATTCCTGAGGCCACAGTATGGTTCTACATGGCATTCCTTTTCTCTCGGGGTGGCTTATTGAACTGATTATTAAGCAGTGGAAGATACCTACATTCGCTGCATCTTATTTATATACCTGTGACACAGGAGAGGGTCATGCACAATTCTGGGGCGAAAACCTTCATAGGAAGTATGATACAAAACAATGGCATCGGAAATAATTTGCCTTACTGAAATTGCAAAAATCTTTCTGTGTCTGTTTCTCCGAAAGCGACCACAAACGATTTTGGGCGTGATTATTTCTTATATTTGTTCTTTGTTCTTCTTTGTTAGAAAGAAGAGCATGTAATACACACCACAGTGTGACCACTGATTGCGTGTGGAAAAGGTCAGCTTACCCTTCTTCTCCAGCATGAGAACCTGTAGGCAAAGCTTTTTATTTCGTACAGTTACTGCACGATATTGATATCTGCTTAATGCTTTTATAGGTAAATCACTCAAACCGGAATGGGAGTCGGCCGCAAGGAAGTTGAGTGGTAAAGTGAAGCTAGGGGGTGTCGATGCCACCGTCTACCAATCACTTGCTCAGCGCTATTCGGTATGAACTTCCGATTCATTAACTCTTTTTTACATCCGTTTACCAGTCTCTAACCTATTTTGCTAAATGGAGGTGTGTGATCTTCCTCATCCTGTCCGTTCCACCATCACCACCACCACTACGGTGATGGTGGTGGTACTACTACTACTACTACTACTACTACTACTACTACTACTACTACTACTACTACTACTACTGCTACTACTACTACTCTACTACTACTACTACTACTACTACTACTAATCATACTACTACTACTAATACTACTACTAATCATACTACTACTAATACTACTACTACTACAACTACTACTTCTACTACTACTTCTACTACTACTACTACTACTACTTCTACTACTAGTACTATTTACTACTACGGCTGCTACTACTTATGTTAATAATTCTATTTACTACTGCTACTACTACTAATACTACTACTTCTACTAGAGCAACTACTACGTATACAATTACTACAATTCCAACCACCACCAGTCCTACGTTTACGCGGCGGCCTTTGTTGGTATTCGTCGGAATTGTTTTTGAACTTGGGTTTTAATCTTTTGGACAGGAAGTGCACCCATAAGTCATTCTATCGTAAGAACCATATATTCAAATTTTGAAGAACCCTATTTGAACGGTTTCAAGAAATCTGTAACCCAACCAAAAATATATATTTTTTAATTAAGTAGTCTATAAAAGTTTCAACCATTGTTTGAGTGACGTCTTTTATAGCGATGCATTCGGATATTTTTCCTGCCAACTATGTACAGTGGTGGAGGTAAGGTCTCCCATATCCACAACACAAGCGTAGATTTCCCTTAACTGTCCTCATTGTACCTAGGTAACCTATTTGCATAAAAGTGTCTTTATTTGTGTTACCAATTACTGTACGGCGTTATAAGACAGCACCGCATTTCTGAACTTAATCAGAGCAGCTAACTTATAAAACCCCATGTCTTTTTACCTCCAGTTTTTGTTCAATCATGTGTTAGTGCTCTTTTGTAAACAAACGACCATGTGAGCCCTTGAGCGGAAAAAAATAAATTAATCTGAGTCCTAGAATGCTTAATTTACCATTGTTGAGTTCCCGAGCTTTGCTTTCAGTAAGCTCTCTTGCGCTGTCTTAGGTTAAAGGCTTCCCAACAATTAAACACTTCCCGGCCGGAGTTAAATCTGGCGCCAGCGCAGATTATGATGGTGGTCGGTCGGCTGAAGCAATCGTGGCGTGGGCCTTGCAGAGGCTGGCCAAAAACAAGCCGCCCCCGGAAGTCTTGGAAATAACAAGTAATACCATCCTCCAGGACTCTTGCGCCGAGAAACAGCTCTGCATCATTGCTGTCCTGCCTCACCTCCTGGACTGCCAGTCCAAGTGTCGGAACAACTACATCGACTTGCTGAAAAAGGCTACCGAGAAGTTTAAGGAAAACGACTGGGGGTAAGTCTAGATCGCTTTTTCATGGACTATTAATGCATGACGATGTGACACTTGGCCTTCTTTTGGTGAAATATGGCATTTTTTCTCCGTAGGTGGCTCTGGACGCCGGCCAGATCGCATCCCGACTTGGAAAAGACTCTGGAAATTGGTGGCTTCGGATATCCGGTAGGCTTTTACAAATCCACTTTCTATTCTGGCAGCTCTACGACTTTCTTACGCAGTCATCTTTTTAATCCTTGAAGTTTAACCAGCGTACCTTAAAAGTGTTGTTTTATGTTCGGAATAAGGCGACTGGGTAAGCTGTGCGTAACAGTCCGATCAGATCGCGTGACTTTCTGCGAGGATCAGCGCCGTTTGCTGAAATAGAGTTGAACTACACATAAGGGCGCCCCAACAGTGATTCAGATTTTAGCCGAAGTTTATCCACTGTGTTGCTGTCCTTTAAGGAATCTAAATTTTGATTTGGCAACCGAAGGAAGAAGCAGGAACCTTGAAAGAATGGGCCTATATATTGGCTTTGCTGCTAACGCTGCGTACTGTCTAGAGGTAATAAGTCATAGAGTGGCTGTCAGCGCAGCCGAATCTAACGGATAAACATGCTAGCGTCATCAGCGCCACTACTAACAGAATGCGCATATTTGGAATCTCGCGCCCAGCCTCCCCTCCCGTTGGTAACCCTGGCCCACCGATTCTACTTCACGGCCGCATTTTAACAAGTGAAAATAATGACGAGTGTGCAAGGTGGTCTCCGAAATGTGCCCACTGCGTGCTAGAACTGAGGTGCCCTCTAGCAGCTGAAAAGCAGATCGAACTACGAATTTAGCGTGCTGTTCCGATGCAAAATCGACCGACGACGACCGAAGCAGCATTTTAATTTGGGGCCCCACCTCAGAAATGCCACAGGATCATGCTGTCGACATTAAGTTGCCAGATCAAGTGACACCAGGGATCAAAATTATCAGCCGTTTTGGTGCTGTTGTTAACGCCACTGTTTTCGTTCAAATTAAGCGCGCAATGCTGGATACTGATGCCTTGGGATTTTTATGACGTATCCTGAGTAACGCGTTCTCATTATTTTAAGGCGGGAAAATGCGATGCGTCCGCAGGGCGAGTTTTTGAGCAGCACACCGTGCAGGGCCGTTACGCGTACCATGGAGGGCGTTGTGATGCGCCCAATGGTCATCATAATTAAGAAATATCTTAGTTTGAGGGTTCTACCAAGCACATAGAACGAAATCTACATTTATGGGCAGCCCAATATATACAAAAATGCTACGTTTACGATTGCACCTGACAATTCTCTTTAAATTTATTAGTTAGTGACCGGCCTGTGAACATGTGAGCTTATGAAATATTACATTCCTGTGACGTCCCTATTGGTGCAATCAAGCGAAAATATATTTACCATGGCCAAACGCATCTAACACAATGTACAAACGGAAGAAAAACTGCCAATTCTCGTGAAACGGTGTTGGAATATACACTCGAATGTTAGGCTGCTTAATGATGGCCATACTTTACGTTGCGCTTAATCTAGATGAATATATATGTTCAGAAATCTGAAAAAGACTATTTTCAAAAGTAATTCTACTTTTGCTGCTTTTTGCACTCGTTTAGTTGCACGAGGAAGCTTCCTATACATTTAAAACTTCAACTTACTCAACTGGATCGATTTTCACCTTCTCGTAATTTTTACCTTTTCTAAAAAAGTTAGTATTTCTAGACAATGTAATATTAATTTGTAAACCACAATAAGACTTATTTTTTCTATCGATGGATTCTCTATTGATGTAAATTTTGGGAAGGCAGCGTGCGCTGATTTCGCGTATCGGGCCGTAACTCATGAAATCCATAAGATTTAATGGGTTAGGACAGCTACTGTATGTAGTCGTGGAATACGTACCAGTAACGACCCCATGTGTTATAGACGTAGCAACCCAGTCCGTATAGTAAGATAACGAACTCTTCTGCTGCATAGGGATACCTTAGCTCCGCCTGAGAAGCAAATGCCTTCACTCCTAAATCTGGGGAAACTGGGACCTCACTGTGGCTTCTTTGCTGGACTATAAGGGAATGTTCCGCACAAATTAACAGTTGCATCAACACGAGCCGGCTAAATTGTTTTTAGTGAGTCAAGTAGAACGAAGCACTCCCAAGCTTGCGACCATTGGTTGTGATATCTGTTGAAATCTAGTTCAGCAATTAGTGCTCAAGAATCTGCGTGGCTGCTTTATTGTCATTGATTTATGGTCTTTTGAGTATATTTTATCGAACATTCTATTTTTTGCTTGCACAAATACTAGGCTCTGGCAGCTATAAATGCTCGGAAGCTGAAGTGTGCGGTCATGCGAGGCTCCTTTAGTGACTCGGGTATCCACGAATTTCTACGCGATCTTTCTCAGGGTCGTTCCTCCGTACCCCTGATTCCTATTTCTGGATTGCCCCAGCTCAAAACGGTGGAGTCATGGGATGGAAAAGACGCCCCGGTAAGCGTTGTTCTTCGCATTTTTTAGACTGACATCTGCAATTACAAGATACAGTCAGGGTGACTGGGCTTGGGCGTGTTCAAGCTGCCTGAGTCAAGGCCTACGTGTGCCACATAGGTGGTGTCCTACGCACGTTGGCAGTTTTTAGAGGCGTGTCTTTTGCCTCATCAGCATGTTTAAAGAGTTGACGGTTGGATCTAAGCTAAATCGGCCCCAGCGGTCGTCCCTCCTTCGGCATAAGCCAGTGTCAAGTCCGATCGTAGATGGCATTGGACGCAGTGGCTGATGTTGTGTTATAGCCCCGTGTCCCGCGCATCAGAAGTCGGTTTTTGATTTAACAAAAGCAACCACTTTTAGGAGGTCAACCGTCTGCATATACTTACGCGAAAATGCACAGTGGCTTTTCAGCTTTCGGTCATCCTATTGTTCAAATGCATGTGCTTGATAAGCGCCGTTTCACAGGCATACATCCATTTTCGAACATTAATCAACTTTGAACATAAGATATAGTGGCAGCAAATCAGCATAGACAGCTGCCACGTGTCCACAAATTTCAGGACTAGTGATCTCATTTTCCTTATTTATCACACCAACCCTCCGAGGTATGCCTGCAATACGTTAGTAATTGTTTGGGGCAACTTCACTCACGTTAGCCAGGTGATGTCCGCAATACCTAACGGCAGATTTTACTGCAGTTGTTGGATTTTGGGACTACAGAAATCCCGGGTCTATTCAACAGGAAGGATATCGGGGGGTTAACATGGCCTAGGAAACAAGTGAATGCCGGCCTCTGTGTTAATTGTTTACATGGCGCGTTAAGTAAGGTGGTGTATTCTTGCACGATTGGATGCACTGGGGCATGTATCCGGTCATTGGTGACACCTTTAGCTCCCAGTATCTTTCAGTGTATTCTGAGTAAAACTGATTCGATCTCTGCCGTTATTGCCTGCGGGGGTCCATGCATGCACCAAACCCTCGTTCCAGTGAATCGTCAAATAAATCGTACTTGCGGAATTTCGTTTACTGGTAACCTGCCTCGTTCCCACTTGTTAGTTCTCGCTGAGATCTTATTGCTACCATGACATCAGCCTCTCAATATAGTGAGGGAAAGCTTCATATCTCTGCGAATCTTACCAAACACTGTGGTATATCACAACACCACTCATCCCCCTCCCCGGCAACATTTATTCTTAGGTGGAATTCACATTCATGATAGATAAATTTAATTAATTCTTATTTTCTTTTCTTTATAAATACATTTCAATTTAAACACATGCTTAAAATGTCAGATTGATTTTCGACAGACAAAAAACATAGTTTCCACATTATTCACTTGTCTGTATTTTTAATAGCCCGAGCTATGTTAACTGCTTCAATCTTCCAAACTTCTTCTAGGTTATCGAGGCGGAAAAGATCGACCTGAGCGAGTTGGGCATCAAGACCGAGCTGTAAACATCTCCCTCCAACTTCGTGTGCAGGCTTATTCAACAGGTGCCGACAGTACTGGTTACATTGTTTACTTGGGTTAACTTTTTAAATGGAAGAGGTTGTTTTTCTACTGTCGTATTCTTGATCCAGTGTTCTTGCTCTGCATAATATTCTCCTGTTCGAAACAATTTGTCTTTGCGCCCATTCCTTTCAAGAAGGTATGCATAAGTATAGTTCGGTATCTAACATTCGTGCCCTTGAATGCTTAGTATTTGAGATCTTCGTATTTAGTTAAAAACCCAGTCAACCAGATGATTGTCAACTAAACTGCAAAATTCCTTCCCGTCAGTTCGAAAAAGCTCATTATTTTCTGCTGTCTAGGATAATTTAAGTTAGGAAGGGGATTTGACCAAGTCAGTCTGTAGAGCGGGCATCGGTCACGTTTTTTTATCGTTTGATGGGATCAGCACTTCGTTGTCCAACAGCCATGTAGAAGAATATTGAAATCATTTAGGGTTTCGGTCCATAAAGCTGCATTCTCACTGCCTAAAATCTGGAGTGATGAAGTGGCGCTCACCAGGTAAGTTACGCAACAGGTGTTCACACTTGGGATCGGGTATGACTGGCTGATGACGGCTAATAATCAAGAAATGGCCATTACGGTCTCCCTTGTCTTTGTCGGCACTCCATCAACAGCTGGAGTAATTGTAATAGATTCTATAAGTTTGGGAAGAGTTTGAAGGATCGACAAGGACGTTTCACAACGCTGACAGCGTGATAATAGAATGACATGCATCCTCGCTTGTAAATGGCAAAAGGGGTGTCAGTTGTGGCAAGACATAAACTCTGGTCACTGAATTTGGCAGAAATTGAAAATTGGAGTGCACGAGGATGTGCAGTCTACGAATGTGGAATGCAGTTTCGGTGCGCCTTTAACACAGCATTCGGTGCACTCAGAGATTACTGCAGTTGGTTGACGGACTATGCCTCTGGTAAGAAGCCACTGCTCAGCGGTGCCTCCAGTGAAACAGTTGGAGAGTGCGCCTTAAGACGTTCAGTTCAGTTTTATTAAGGGAAATAAAGGCGAAACCTTTGAGCTCCCTCTTGATTTCAATGACACTGCAAATTAATAAAAAGGCCGACATATAATGGACTTTGGACAAAGGGTTATCTCCCCGTCACACTACAGGTCATAGGACAAAACAATTATAAAATAATATTACTCAAACATAGGGAGTAGTATGTTATATAACGCTAAATATTGCCGATGGGGATATGTTTCAGGGAAATGTGCTAGGTTCTGATGTGGTGGTACTTATGGCTGTACTGGTCAAACTTCCGCATAAAAGTGTCAACGGATTGGGACACGATTATGTCCGCAGGCATAGCAGTACAGGCCTTAATCACTCTGTTGGAGAAGAAGAACCTGCTTGTGTCGCGTCTTGCACCTGTCACACGCAGTTTAATAGGATGTCCTCGCAAAGTAGTGGTAGTGGCCAGCTCAAGGAAGTCGCCAGATGCAGGGCAACAATCCTGACCCCGCAGCATGCGAAAGGCTTGTATTAGGTCGCCGCGTAGCTGTCTATAGTCCAGAGGAAACAGATCGAGATTGGAAAATCGTGTCTCGTAAGGCAGGCAGCATTGACCTTGAACAAGCTTTGTTGCACGTCTTTGAACCTTCTCAAGGGTTTTGTGGTCTTTGACAGACCACGGTCTCCAGGCTTGTATGGCAAATCTCAATTGTGGTCACACGAAAATCCCGAAGACCTTATTAAAGCACTCTTTGTCGAACTTTGCAAACGCTCGCTTAATAAGATACAAGCTTGACATGGCAGATTTTGCTACTTTTGAGCAATGGAACGATGGCTTCAGTGAGGGCGTGATCCATACTCCTAGATCTTTCTGAGCCTCTACCTCTGGTAGCGGTTTCATCCAGATAGTAAATTCTCTGGTGCCCGGAGCTGGTTCTGCCGAATCGCAGAATATTGCACTTGGTAGCATTGAATGGGAGGAGCCAGTTGTGCGACCATTCCTCGAGTCGATGCAAGTTCGCCTGTAGATTTGCTTCATCAGCTGCGTTGTGGATGACCTTCCAAAGCTTTATATCGTCAGCAAACATGGCGGTGTCACAGTCCAAGCCAGTTACACAATCATAAATGTATATAAGGAAGAGGATAGGGCCAAGGACGGAGCCATGATGAACCTCACTCTCAACCGCCACCTCCGCCGATTGTTGATTGCCAAGACGGACAATCTGAGATCGCCCAATCAAGAAGTTTTCGATCCACTTCAAAAGCTTGCCCCTTACGGTTGAGTTTGTATATGAGACATTGGTGAGGCACGCTATCATAGGCCTTCTTGAAGTTTATGTAGACTGCGTGCACTATATTTCCTTCATCGACCGCTTGGGTCCATCGTTCCAGACAGTAGAGCAAATTAGTTAAACAGGACCTTCCTCTACGGAATCCGTGCTGCGCGTCAGAGAGAAGATGATGCCACTCCAGAAACTGCATCATTCACGTTTGATGATTCGCTCCATAATCTTGCAACATATGGAGGTGAGACTTACCGACCTTTAGTTATGTGCGTAAGCCCGGCTGCCACTTTTATGTATCGGGGAAATCCACGCGGTCTTCCAATCTGTGGCAATCTGCCTGCAGCGAGGGAGGCATGGAAGAGTAGACACAAAGGTTCTGCCAACTCTACAGCCAACTCCTTCAACAACTTTGCCGTTATTACATCAGGAACTGGCGATTTGGTTTCTTCCAGCTTCAGTAGCTCCTGCAGAACAATAGGTTTTGTTATGACCACTGAGTCAATTGTCGGGATCTCTTCCGCACTATAGTTATCAGCCGTTAGATTGGCTTCGCTCGTAAAAACCGACTGAAAGAATTCAGAAAGATGCTCAGCCTTTTCCTCTTCCTTGCAAAGTTCGACGCCTTCATCCGTTTTTAACAAAGGGATGGGGTCTTTATTTCGAGTGCACTGCCTAATGTAGTTGTAGAAGAGCTTCGGGTTTTCTGCTGCACAGTTTATCAAGTTACTCTCAAAACTTTGGCGGGCTTTATAAACCAGGCCTTTTTCCCTGTTCCTTTGCGTCTTGTTTCGTCAGCGATTCGACAGTCTTTTCCCTTAGATAAGTTTGCCACAGCTTTCGCTTGCGGTTTACTTCACTTTTCAGTGTGGTCGTTAGCCACTGGGGCCTGTTGGTGACCTTTTTTTCGAATTAGGACAGTAGTTGGTGGTAAGTCCCTGTAATACGGCCTTAAATTGTAACCAATCCTCGAGAATACACCCGGTGAATGTTTCATTCCAATCTGAATGGCGCCCATCGATTTTCATTTGGGTAAAGTCTCCACGCCATAGGTTGAGTTTGACTATTATGCTTCGATCGGGGACAGAGAAGAGTGAATATTCTCATTGTAGGACTACGTGATCACTGTTGCCCAGTGGGGATAGACAGTTCAAAACATCTACGCTGTCAGGCGCCTTTGTCAATACAAGGTCCAAACAATTAGCTTGTAGCCCCTCGCTTATTCTGGACAGAGACAGGACGTGTTGAGTTAGGAAGCGTTTGTGTATAGCTTCTAGGAGGCGGCGATCGAAGTTTAATTCCGAGCCTGGTGCCGAGCTCAGATTCCAATCGATATTCGGAGCGTTAAAGTCGCCCATAATCATAATTTCGGATCGACTAGCAAAACGATTCTAAATCATCTATCAGTCTACTGTCTGACTGCAGATCGTTTCTCGGTGGTCGGTAGACCGTTAGGATCTCAAGTGCTTGGGACCCCGGCGTTCTGATGGTGAGCCAGATGGCTTGAGTTTCGCACGCGAGCTTTTCCTTTTTTTCTGACACGAGCAGGCCATATCTGACATAAGTCATAACACCCCCACCATGACGTCCTGCTCTATCCTTTCTGAATAACTTAAAACCGGGGATGGCAACTTCACGATCGTCCACCTTCGCGGTCAGTCACGTTTAAGTAATGGAGATGATATCTGGTGAAGTTTGGCACACGTATATCTTAAGCTCATCTAATTTAGGGAGTAGGCTTTGGACATTGGTATATAAACATTTTAGTTTATTTGTGTTGTAAGCCGGCTATGTCGCTGCCTTCTTCATTTGAGGCAGCTGGACCGACATTCGCACAGGATGGGTCCATATTCAAGAGGCTTTGCATATTTCCGCAATAGAACTGGATTTTGTGTAGATTGTTGCATTGGATTAGTTGCCCGACTGTGAGACTTTTGTCAGAATGACGGGCGTCCTCCACAGAAGGGGTTTCTGTACTCGAACAATCACTCCGTTCCTTATTACAAGTCCCTTCTCTCCCTGTTCTTTCAAGTTCTCCAATTCCGCTTTTATCGCCCTCCATTTCATTCTCTCTTGTACAGTGTAATCCGGTTGAAAAAAAACCTCCGTGACCGGAAACTCCCCCTGCTGTTCGCTCGATTAGGTCTCTGAAGTTTGTTTTCCAAAATTACGTCTCATCATGTATTCAGCCAACTGGAAGGTAGACAGCACATAGCATCCTCCGCCACGTAAGGCATTTAAAGGGAACAGACAGACCTGATTAGTTCCGTACCCGAGAATGCGGCAGCAGCTAAAGGTTCGGACTTTGGTCGGCCGAAACGGCTTGCAACGCTATAGATGCTGTAACCAGTCGAGACAGTTTTGATGGTAGAGGATACAATTACCTGTCCTATATATTGAGGATGGACAAGCACAAATGCGGATAAACATGTATGTGTTCCTCTTGCCCCTAAAGTAACTGAAAACATTATTGCAGGGTGCGCACTCGTGCGGGACTTGCTCGACACCGAATTGGTTTAGTAACTTAAAACTGCTGTAGTTTGCGCTTTTGTTGTTTTGAAAGTATTGCTTTACAGCAAATATATATGGAGCTCCCTCTGAAAGAGACAGTTTAAAGTGCGACGAGCTGGTGTGCCCAAAGGAGGTGAATGAAACAAAACGATCGGTCGGATTTGAAGGGGAAGGCTATGTTGTGACTTGCGTAAACTTGCCTAGAGGGCTGGTAACAGCATGTAGCCAAACACAAAAGAGCCAGTTCTTACAAATATAAGGTGGAGAGCGGTGCGCGCCTACGTCCCACAGACAGCACAGAACAGACTTGGATATGCAGACAGGACGCTCACTGGCGTGGGGAGTGGCGTAGGAGCTCAAAAACGAAGTTAGCAGAAACACATAAAGCCGATGTGACATTATTACTTAGTGGAAAGGCGTCTTGAATGTATGCATCACGAGGCGTCAATTATAATGTCGTAAATAGAAAAACAATGCAGCTTCGCAGAACATAGGTCGGCCGTTTTGAGTAGATATTGGCAGGATGATACTACCGACAAAGCCGAGAGATTGGAATGGCCACTGGCTTATTAGTTATCGTCAGCCAGCCGTACCCAATTCCAGGCGTTGCGGCACCCGAGGCTCGAACTAACGACCTGATGGTTAGAATAGCAACGCTCTAACCCACTGCGCCACCAACAGTCGCGAGTTCGAGCCTCGGGTGTCGCAACATCTGGAGTTGGGTATGGTTGACTGGTAATGGCTAATAAGCCAGAAATGGCCACTCCAGTCTCGCTTGTCTGTCGGTCATGTTATTCTACCTATATCCATAACCTTTGTGCGGCTGCTGGCGGGGCTCTAGAGTGAGCCCCAAGGCTCAACAGGACAAGTCAATCCCGTAACCGATCGGTGAACGCCCATCTACCATTGGGAAGGTGCTGCTTCCATATCTCACCCGAATTACTAACAGGCGAGGCGGCATGTTAAATCAGCACGGCATGCATTGATTGGCTGTTTATCCTTGTCAGCCACGGTGCCCGATCTAGAAACCAGTCCTTTTGGCTCTGTCCCGAAATCGGGCTCAGATGGGTGAAGGAGTGCGTTAAACGCTGCACGAGCCAACCATCATTACAGACTAATTTACGCGCAAGTCCCCGTCCCTGCGTCCACCATGTCGTGGGGCACACGATGAGTATCGTTCACGATGGTCAACTGGCAGGTCACCATGTGAAATTGGGCACATCAGCCAGAGACCATCGCGGGCAGTGAATAGGTGCTGGCGACACTCGGCATGGGCAACCCCCTTCTTCGGTGTCTCAAAGTTGCAGCTTTTTCCGCTACGGCAACTCACCATGCGGGATGATCTTGTTATTCTCTGTCCCGAGGCTGTTGATCCATTCAGAGGCATTTGGTTGAACCGTCCAATGTGTCCTTGACCATGGACACCCGTAGCAACGTCACCTAGTGACAATCGTACAGTTAATTACGAGATTGTATAACTATTAGAAGTGCAATGTCGGCTGAAACGACTAAGCTTGACAGTAAAGTGCCACGCCAGGAGCACAAGTAGTTATGACGTGACGGGGTTTCAGGTGACGTCAGCCCCAGTGGTGTCAACTGCGTCTTGCAATCTAGGCTTTGAAATAGTGCGGGTGAAGTGGTTACTTCGAAAGTCACCACACTTAGCAGACCGTGGCTGACCTCGTTGTCTGAGACAGTCTAACTATCGAGCAGCAGCGCGTTCACTCGGTGACTTTAAAACAAGATGCATGTGTGAAAAAATTTTGCACTTAATTACCGGATAAAAAAGAAACAATTCAGAAGGGGAAGTAAGTAGGCAGACCATCGCAAAGTGGGTAGACAGAAAGTGAAAAACACAGCCACGATTGCTAAGACAGCAAGTTCAAATCCATGGTGCCACATTGCCATAATGTGAGGTAAGGCAGGCGGGGGGAAGCGTGGTGAAAAAAAGAGTTGTTCCGGTTTCAGGTGACAGATGACTGTGCAGATAGCTTGGTCTCAAAGCCGTCAAACAGGTGTTTTAACTCAGGAAGGAAATTGGTCTTCCCTGAATCACTGGAATCCAGTATCCGCTGTTCTATGTGTATCGGGGTGGATGTGGGGCGTCTGCGAGGTGCCGGAATAGGAGCGTTGTCTCTACCAGCAGAGCGGACTTGATTGCTCTCTTTTTCGGCTACGAGCGAGGCTTCAGAGCAGAGTGGAGCCACATTTGTGGATTGTGACTTAATCTGCGTGCCGAGAACCGACTGAATAACATCAAAAGTAGGAGGTTTCGGAGATTTCGCAGGCTTACAAGGCAACTGGTAGAGAGGAAAAAGTATCGTACAGAGTACGGTCAGTGGAGCAGGGGAAACTTTAATAGGGTCGAAATGAGAAGGCTCCGGTAGCATGAGAAAGTCTTAGAGATTGCCAATGCACTGTGGCACGGTAGTGAGAAAGTTCCCTGACTATGCCTGATGTTGCGAAGGTATAGTCACACTTTTTTATCCTAGGGACATTCACAGGCGGTCGCACAATGACAAGCAATCAGCAATCGAGAAAAAACGCCGGAACAGCTCTTCCTGGCTTATTCGCCGCTGCAAGCTTTTAAGGACATAGAACTGAACTTGCGTTGATTTGATCATCGAGGCAGATACTCGATCACTTAAGGCACGGGTTCAGAACTTCCTAGTTGTAACCGGGAGTATTTAAAGTCATACAACGTTCACGGGCGTCCTTTAATTGCAGGAAAGGATATGAGATCCGCGCAGGGCATAGGGTCCACCGTATGCCTACAGAAGGGTGGTGCAGGGATGGTGACTTGCGCGTGAATTAGATTATAGTGGTAGTAGAATGTGCTGCATTTACTGCACTTTCTGCTGATCTTCCCCACCTGGATCCATAATCATAATCACGTCAAAACTACAGGAGGCAGGAAAGGGCGCACGTGGATGGCGCGTCCAGAGCCGCCCCTAGGCGTGCCGTCACGCCTGATTCGGATCCCACAGAGTCGGAGTGCCATAAAGGCCAAGTTAAGCAGGAGTCATTGCAGCCTAACTCTCAGTCCGCCAGTCGGCAACTCAACACAAAAACACACTGGGCTCACTGCGCGGCCCAAGTTATCTTGTCAGTTGCCAAACTTCCAAGCCATGGGTTTTAGCGCATCGTGATAGTTTTAAGCACGTCAGATTGTTTAGTGAAGAAAATTCGCTGAACTGTCGACCTTACTCTCTATTCCTATTCCTAGGTCTCAGTCACTGCCCGAGACGGTTGGTTGACTGTTGACTGTACGAAATAACTACAGGAGGCAGTGTCGTAGTCAATGTCAGTACACAGTGATATGCGACTAATTTAACGTTGCTTTTATTTTTTTCAGTAACATTTATATCACGATAGCTCAGAAAAACACTTGCCAGGCAGTAAATCAAAAGAAACAAGTATTTCGATGATCTTGTTCTCGGAGCTCATGATGCTGGTAAGCATGAGGGCTGGGGAGAAGAAAAAGAAGAAAACAGTGTCTCACCTCTTGAATAGTTCCGGTCGCAGATGTGTGTGAAGCTGATGGCGTTGACACTTTCCGCGGGGAGAAGACTGGCCGGCCTTGGCGGGAATCCTCGGAAAAGGCGGACTGAGTTGCCGTACAGACGGCATCGATGATGTGAAGCAGAGCTTCCAGGGCCGAGTCCGTAAGCCTGCAACACCGAAATCATTAGTGAAGAGTAGCACCTAGAGTCTTGCGGAGATCGCAAGATAGGTAAACGGCAGAGGCAAACAAAATGGGTCTTACTGGATACGGGGAACAACGTTAGGTGCACGGGAGGTCTTGGGGGCAGTGTTGACTCCTTCCAAGGGCAGGGTGGCCCCGGCCTCTGATAAGGCGGAGCGCAAACGCACCGCAAACTGACGACAGGCCCGCCGATGCATGCGTGCCAGGTTAGACTGCAACACTCTGGCGCTTCGAGATTGACAAGACGCCACGTAGGACCGGACTTCGTCTACGGAAACCAGACGAAGAAAGGTAATGCCAAATGAGCCAGATTAGACGGACAAAAACTTCGCGATAACAGGAGCTGCCTACTGGCCTAGCTGCAAGATGCCCGATGCGTCCATATGCAGTGGATAAAAGAAAGCCTGTCGGCGTAACTGGGGACCGATCCAGTAAATCGGATGCACAACATACAGCAAAATTATGACAGGGTGAATATTGTCAGTCATGCAGCAAGATTTGCTTATTGTCAAGCGCAGTCTTCGATCCTTAAAATCATGTAGCACTGGGTTAAAGGAGGCATCCATTAAACGTTTTCTCCGATGGTTACATGGAGCCATCCTTTAATTAATTCGCTCCAGCGACTAAGGATTTAAGTAGGATTTCTGGTGTCCGGAGAGGCATAGCGAGCTCACTTGGGCTATAGACTTTCTGAAGAGTAATGATGCCGAGATTACCAACTTTCCGTCGGATAACAACACGCCAATGAAAAGTGGCAAAACGTTTAGGACAACAGAATACTATCAAAGCCCACACGCACACACCTTTGAACTTGTCCAAGTAGGCGAGGGGCAGAGAGGTGCCGGCAGCGGAAGCGAAACCATTTTGGGGCGCCTTCAAGCAGGCGATCGCGAGCCCACGCATGCAGCGTAGAACCGGCTCAGGACTTGACATGCCCTCCGGTAGACCCAGGAGCGTTAGGAGGGAGTTTTGGACAGGTTCAGCGGGTTCCAGCGACGGATCAGAGCATGCGTTGGCGGGGCCAAGCGCAGCTCCAAACCTGTCCAGGAGCTGGAGGGGATAGGCGTGGCGTAAGTAGGATAACACGTATGGGAGAAGCTGAAGTTTATAAACTCGAAAAGGATCTGTTTAGGTAAGGAAAACCCAGTAGGTGGCTAATAATAGACACAGGGTCTATGTCTTGCTCTCACCTCATAGGGGTAGGACTGCGATGTTCACATAAAGCAGACCAAGCCCCTTCCTTGACACACATCGGACGTCATGACTTGTGACGGTCGAATTGTCGTCTTCGTCGTAGAGATGACGTAAAGGCCGTCGCCACCTCATAACGAGCATCACCGGTGATACCCACATTAAAACTAATTCCGCCTATGGCAACTATTTCAGGACAAACCGACCCGTTTGGACTTGCAGGACTGACGATAAAATCCATCAGTACTGCCCACAGGATCACTAATTAAGTTGAATGCAGCGTGGACGCATTGGTCCGGCCAGCCTTTCACAGGCGTTCACTAAGCGGACATATTTACTCACCACCACGAACTTACTCCGTGGCATACACTTAGACGCGCCGTACGTCCTGGCCCTGTTCGGCCAACATTCAAGGGCTCTGGACATAATTCCTTTCGTCTACTGGTACCCACCGTCTTCTACGGCAATAGAGTATTAGGTCCCAGGTCGTGGCAGGCAGAGCACACCTGCAGTTCTGGCTGCCACAAGATTTGACAGGGGAGAGGGGGGAATAAAGTGACTCACGTATGCCAGGCTAACCAAATCAGACGGCAGCCTTGAGAGTCCGCTCTTGAAAATGCAGAGACATTAAAACACCTACTCCGGCATAGAAGCAATGCAGGAGCCTGTGGCCGCCAACACAGATAACTACGAACATTTTGCTCTACTGCCATGAATGGGTCTAATTCGCACGATACGATACCAGAGGATGTATCAGCAAAATATAAGCACTATTTTGGGCCTATTATGCCCTAGTTTAGGCAACCATAACCTCCCAGGCAGCGTAAATGGTCCGCTGACAGATTCGGCGCGCAAGATGGTTGTTCGTTTGCAATGCCTAACAATTATTAGGAATTGTTTCGCACAAGAAAGTCAATGGATCGGTGTACGCCAATTCTAGCAGCGACTGAGAATGTTAGACGACGAGACGGTGATAAATTTCGAGCTGATCCATCCATCAAGTATAGCCTGCCTGTGAACCATCTTCGCCGTGTGCGCGCGTGCATATGCGCTATTCCGGTCTCAGTATTACTATCGACATGATGAGGGCAGAATAAAATTAAAGCAGTGCGGCTTCAGGGAGCAATCGTTCACACACTGATAAAAGGGACTGTGTTACAGTAAAGCTGTGGACCCTTAGCAAGGATAGTTTAAAAACGAGGCTCTGATACCGACGATGAACTAATGTTCCCTGGAAGAATCAAATAGATCGGGTAATTGAGGCTGTTTGGCAAGCGAACTCTTCATGACAATGTAAAATTGGTCAACGAGAAACCCGTATATTAGCTGAAGTCGTATACCACGTTCCTCTAAAAGTACCCGCACTGTTTTAACTTAGTACCCATACGGTGGTGAAAACTAAGTGCATTATAATGTGTTAAAAAAGGCGAATTTAAAGAATAACTAGTTCAATAGATTCCAAAATGAGCCAGTGCAAAGAATGAAACTATGGAGTTTAAAACATTTATTTGGGCTGTCCGTCATCGTGCCATGACAGATAGATATCCGCTCAAACAGGCAATGAAGGGTGCTCCCTGCAGCTACGTAAGTCAAACGTCCGCCTACTAAGGGATCAAACCCAAGGGATAGTTGGGAAGTGGCATGTGAACCCCAGGTCCAGCGGCTCAGAATGCGTTCAGCAGAGGCATAGGCACACTCACACACAACGGCATACGAGCGCGGGCATCGGCCTGAGCTACACCCTGGACCGACTGGCCCCTGCAAGAATAGCATCCGGAATTACAGGTTCGCATAAAAAAAGTATGCTGGTGATCGAGTATTCGCTACTGTGGCTATCAGGAAGAAAACGAGCTATATCTTCCTCTTCAAATGGTCCTGCAGGTCACCTATAATATGGGTGGTTCTAGGCCAAGTCATATTGCGCAAAGTAAATATTATAGCTCGATATACTGGGGTATTACCGAATTTCTAATCTTTCCTGGCTTCTGTACAATTAATTACCTTTAAGTAGGAGTAGTAAAATAATCCAATAGGTTCAATAATCCATGCTACTTTCTGCAAGTCAACCGCTGAAGCCGGCTTTTGCAGATCCATTCACTCTCCCTCTAACCTCTTATTGATCTTTTAGATTATCCTGGTTTGGTAAAACAATGTAATATCAGTATACTTAAATGCACGAGAAAATCCGGCTAATTGTTGCCCTTCCCTGCCGCACCAGTGGTCTGTTCGAGAATTTTCGTTGACCGTTGATCGGAGCGCAGTGCTTGGTGTGGCAGCATGAAAGGCTTCACCTAGGTTTACCGCAGGCACATCCAGCAATTGACTTAGCGGGGCTCGCCAATGCATGCCATAAGCCAATGCTGGTCTCTTATCGGCTCAGCACAACAAGAACCAATCGGGGTGGGGGTAGCTTTAATAATTCAGTCCAACGAAAAATAATTACCATAAATGACGGATGAGCGATACCGGAAATAAAGTACTATAGGCAGGAGTCCTGTTGACGAAAGGCTAGTTGAACGCAGGTTAGAAAGCTAGTACCGGTTAACCGGTTCCCCGCCTCAGGTAAACTTGTTATTGCACTGGCTAGACCACAAGACTACTCCCTTACAAAGTGACGAATAAAAACTCGCTGTGAGGATGGTTGACCTAGTTTCCAGAGAGGTTCACATGAGCCTCGAAATGGTCTACAAGTTTGACCTCATGAGTATAAGGGCAATTAGGGGGAGCAGCGTAAAAGCAGATCGAGGGTCACCTCGGCACTGCATTGGAAAATTCAAACGTAATAAAACGACCAAATGATCTATCTCCGGTCTCCACACTGTAACACCGCAGGGCCAGGTGACGAGGGTCCATTTTCAGTCAAGAACACACGCAGTGAGACACAAACACCACCCATCATCATGTGGCTGGACTGTTTCTCACTGATGGCCGGCTGGCGCACAAGCCTGAAGACTATGGAAATCAAAACGTGTTTGCGCGGACCACTGTGTTTTCTCTCTAGAAACTCGTGCTATTGCGACTTATCTTGAGGATAGGGGTGGACAAGATATGAATTTGGGGAGTTGGAAATGGGGAAGAAAACGCGTAGAAATAGCAAAACCCAAGAGACCACCAAAAACAAAATGATGGAAACAAGTAGTAGCAACCTAGGTACCTGAAACTCGGACATAATTCTACGCACGTCCTCAACAATGACACTGTGAACCTGGCGCAAAAGGGCCCGAGCAGTAGTGGACAGCACAGAAGAAAGGTGATCCTCAGCGTCCAGAAGGAGCGATTGAGTGTCCTGCTGTGAGCCGGGGAGGATAGCATCAAGGAGCATTTCCACACATCGAGTCGACAAACACTCGGTCAAAATAGGAAGCCTACACGCCAGGGAAGACCCCATTGAGTCGGTGTTTGACGCAAACTTAGAGAAAAAGAAACGAATGAGCAGGAAATCCAGGATCAAGGCACATAATTGCTGGCAGACTTGTACTTTGTGGTGGAGGCAAGGCATATTCTAGGCGCATCAAACTAAAATCAAGCCAATCAACAGTGACATCGAAGTGTACTTAAACCAATGATTCTGGCCTGATAATGTGCAATCGGAAATTATAGAGCCAAGAACAAGGATACGTGAACACTTGCGGTGGACGCGAAGCAAGTTATCTATGAAAATTGACACTTATGAATATTGCACAAAAATACCTAACAATGGTAGACTGGCGCTCACCGATCGGTTGCGCAACTCATTCGTCCCACTGTGCCGTCGGGCTCACTTCAAAGCCCCGCCAGTAGTCGCAAGGCGGCTAGTGATATAGGCAGAATAACATAGCCGACAAAGACAAGGGAGACTACGATGTACATTTCTGGCTTATTAGTCGTCATTAGCCAGCCATACCCAACCTCCGGTGTTGTGGCACCCGAGGCTTGAACTCGCGACCTGTTGGTTAGAAGTCCAACGCTATAACACACTGCGCCATCCACTATTGCTAATATTCGCGATCGAAGCAGACAAGACAACGAGCTCCTGGCGCAAAGGGTTAGAGCGTTGTACTTCTAAAAACAGGTCGCAAATTAGAACCCCGAGTGCCGCAACACCTGGGGTTGGGTATGCCTGACTGATGACGGCTAGTAAGCCAGAAATAGCCATTCCAGTCGCCCTTGTCTTTGTCGGTAATCTCATTCTACCTATTAAAATATAATTTTCTACTGCGCATATAGAATGATTTACAACTGCAAAAGAGCACCTGTGATAACAGAGAGAGCTGGCTAAAGCACAGGTATTGCTTAAGGCTGAACTTTTCCGGCTCTACCAAGACGCGAACGAGGTTGAAAACGTGTCGAGATTCCTAAGGTTCAGCCTTCGTGGTTTGTATGTGCACATGTGCTTGTCAGTAGTCTGCAGAGGTGGCCCTCGGAATGGGTTGTGCTGCAGACGCGCTATACCAAAACGGGGTAAAACTGGCTCCCGGCACGCGTGCATCGACCTTAGGAAAGTTCGCGCGAGGCAAGAACCACATCCTTTTGTGGTTTGACCGTCGAGTTTGACGTTGTCCACAGTATGCCTCACAGCATGGTGGTGCAAAGACGGTGATTTATGCTGAAGAGCTGAGGCAGAACTTAGCTGCATCTATCTCGCTTTATGTTCAACTCTTTTACCTGAACCCGGTGTTGCGTGGTAGGTCTTTACACCGCATTAAATTCAATCGCCTTTTTGCAGACGTGCTCGAACGGTCGACTGGCGAACAAAAGCGGGATGTGGGTAATCGATACTAAGAAATCCGTCCACACGGCAGATCAGTGCATTCTCCACACGACTGAAGCCCTTCAATCTATCACCACGCGTTAAGAGTCGTGCCCCAAGACACAGCGGAACGACTGGGCCCCTTAACGTGATCACTAAGCCCCCCCCTCTAAAAACAAGTTTGGTGGTCTACGGTGAAACGATGAGCGAATTTATTCGAAGTCAAAAGAAAAAGAGTGATGAACTTGAAGCAGAGGACGCGCGCAGCCACGGCCAAATCCATCTTGATTTAATAGATTGATCACTGCGTGTCTGATTGAGTGGGCGTAGCAAAGGCAGCTTAGGTGTGAACAAGCTTGTCGTGAGGCAGACTTGTGAAACATATATCACATTCTCCTCCCTCACCAAACAGCGCAAAGGAGCCCGAATGTGGACCCGAACATAGTGGCTGACAAGGCCAAATAATCCGTCTACGCGAACAACACACAAGAGTGCGTGTAAAGGACTACCATAGACAATGACTCTGATCTCCCACGAACGAGGCTGCCAAAAACGCAAAATTGCAAAGGAGTCACTGCAGCCTGTTTTTCAGGCCTCGGACTGATCGATTTATCTTGTCAGTTGCCAACGCCCCAAACCACGATTTTAGCACGTGGCAATAGATTCGAGCACGCCAAATTTATGATAGTGGGTGATGCGCTGTCATGAGTATGGATTTCCCAGGAGGCTTCAGTTTACCTTCTTTCTCACATGCATCAGTTGACCATCTGAGCGTTTAAGAAACGTGACTGATGTGGTGAGACTATCCGTGTGCCACCACACGCATGTATGGCATTAGTTAAGGGTAATGGCGGTCTGGGCGCTGCAGATGAAGGCGTGCCACGAGACAAGTTGATACCCTTTTTTTATACAGCGCATCTGTAGGGTTGGCCGTTGTGAGAGATACACATGCTCAACAACGACATGCATGCATCGCAACCCTGAAATTACCCCAAGACGGCGAATACATGTCAGCAGATAAAATGGAAGAGTTACGCAGAGCAAACGACGCCGTCAGTAGCTGAGTCTAAAAACTGAGAAGGTATGGTAAAGTGCACAAATAGGCATGTAATCGGAAAGTAGGACACTAAAGCAACGACCAGTAGGAATATGCCTCAGAAGGACAAACGGAGGAGAGTAGCAAGCATACTGAAGACTCCGTTTGAGTTTGAGCAGTAATCAGGGTGATGACGGGTGGAATCTTGGATCGCAAGACATCCACCTCAGTCCTCAGGCCCTGCACAACCACTTGGTTCGCGGCCGTTAGCTTCTGCTGTTGGGCAGTTAATTCTGCGGCGAGACGACCGTCGAACTCCGCCTGTAGAGCAGAACGAATGCGCAGGGTCTCCGCAGCGCTGAGGGCCTGCTGTGCCTCGGGACTGGACAGCCAGGCCGAGCGCGCCTGATCCAACTGATGGACAAGTTGAGATAAAGGGTGGAGATGTCAGTGGGTCAGATCGAGGGCCAAGTTAGGGGATATTTTACACAGTAGCGGGTGAAAATCACACAAAAATAATTGTCGTGGACGTAAGCAATTACGGCAATGAGGTGATTGACCGATGCCCATTTTGCAGACAATAAGAAGCAAACCAATAATATCTGACTGGGTCATGGATCACACATGCAAGACAACTTGCTTAAAAGTCGGGGTTCCTGGGCTTTGACGAGGAGAGATTAGCCACACATGAGGAAAAGCCTAGACTAGCTAATGTCTTGATTCTAGTCAACCCAACCCCCTCCCCCGATACGCTATTTGGAATTCTCACATTAATCTGCGGTGCTAATTCCCCCTGCCCCAGAAACCATCAAGCTTATCCACCAAAGGTGACGATGACTACAGCGGTCTCGAGAGCACCTTGGAGACTTGAGTATGCAATGATTCATAATGAAGCGGGTTTCGCTGCATCTATTTCAAGCTCGCTCTTCTCACGTCCACCATGTTTCGAGGGTAAGACAAAGTCAAAACGGCCCGAGATGGATATGGTTGGAGTGGCTGAAACGGTTAAACATACTGTTTATGAGTATAACACAGTCGAGGACCCCCCAAATTCACATAAACCTGGTTTCAGCGGGCGTCCTAGGCTCTCACGTGTCACAAACGCCAGAGCATAAAAGGGCCAAAGAGACTAAGGGAACAGGCAAAAGCCATCGAGGACTCTGGTCTGCAAAATAAGCAGGATAACAACCTTTGCACTGGTACGCAGAAGTTGTTCAGTTGTCAGTTCACTATAAACAAGCGAAAAAACTAAGCATACAGGCAGTTATTGTAGTTTTTTTCCACTATTCGGGCTTTTCGCAACCATAAATGATGATCAGCTGCGCACAAACAACGAACGTGTTGGCTGCTAAATTTGTTAGAAGTATCCATCATGGAGATGCAATATGTTAAGTTGGTACTCCGAGTCCATAACACAATCTCATACCCGAGATTGGTTCCCCAAAGAGGACTACGCGGGCGGTGATACAGGTAATGCGATTCCTCAATCCCGCATGCATCAAACCCTACTCCCACTGAGATTCAGGGAAAAAATATGCCTGCTACCACATGTCAAATAACTGACAACGTAATGTTTCTCCGTTCATGTTTGTAACGACAGACCCAAGAAAATGTCCTAAAGCTCCAAATAATAAACATTTACGGGTGCGCCCTGTTCTTATCTACCCTGTTCAACAGTAAAAATGGCCGTAATGTGCACTTTTTGCCAGGTATTTTTCAAACTGTTAAAAGCTCAGAGCAGTTAAGGCACCAAATCAATAATACATTTGCAGTCAAATGATTGGAGGAACACAAACCTGACGTGGCAGTTCCTCGCGCCAAAAGCGAATACGCTCCTTCTCCCTCTCCTTCATTGCCTGGCAAAAGAAAGGAAGCTATTAGCCAAGAGATACAAAACAGGTTCCTTAGTGGCAACGAGAAAGCAATGTGACGTGATCTTGCAAGTCGGTTGCAAAAACAACAGGGCGGGGCGGTGGGTAATCGTAAACAGGCCAGAAGATAGTACGTCTAAGTCAACCGTCTTTATAAGAAAACACGAGGGCTTGACAAGAGCCCTCAGTAGCAGTTGGACAAGATATCCGACTTTGCGCACTCAAGGTGTGGGCTCCGTGATAAGCTTACAGGTGGTTCAGAAAAATAATTGATATACAGGCGGCAAATAAGAAGTCGCGCATGAAGTAAAGGGCTTCCCGTGCGCCTAAGGGAAGGAATCAAACGCACGGAGGGAGCTAGAATTGCTGCTTCCGTTTAGGAGCTAGACCGTAACACTTCCCTGGAAGCGCTGGAGCTTAAAAATAGGTGAGGTAAGTTACATGTGCAGACGCATTTGCCACCAATCACACCCTACAGTGGTCGTTTTGTAGGACAAAATAAAGCCTTACAGGCCGAAAACTGGACCGCGGATTCAGCTCAGGCGGTTTTAAACGAACTCGTCCTTCCTCATTGAGAGGCCTCGGGGTTATAACGACCGAAACCACCAAGCCCTTACGAGCTCAAGGCTGAAATGCTACGAAGATTGACATAAGAAAGAACGATAGAGTGCATCCATTGGCAAATGGGTTCTTTTGTTTGCAATGCAGAACATAAAGGCTTGCCCCTACACGCATTGTAAACTTCTCTTGTACCGCTAACAATAACATGAGGGCTCCGAATTACTGCCATGCCAGCTCTGTGTCTAATCTCTTAAGCTAGCTAACTCCTGCAACGTTCCATGCAGACACCGGTTACGGACGTGAGCGAAAAAATGCATATTTGCGGCGCTTGGAGATTAGGGGTCTGGTCAGGAAAGCAGAACTGTGACACTGACCATTGAACGCCAGGTTGAGTTGACACTGATGCTGAGAGTGAATATAAACTCCTAGTTCAAGTGAGGGCATGCAGCGTGAAAGTTAAAAATTGACGCAAATCGGATTTGAGATAAAGACTTGTTCGTTTCGAAAAAGAACGAGCACTCATAAAATAGCAGCTTCGTCATACCGTTTCATTTGATGTACCCAGCCACGTGTAAAATAAAAGGTCGATAGATACTGCGCGATTCTGTGGGCTACTTGTTATTGTCATTCGCCCAGTCTCAATTTCAGGTTAAAACAAATCAAGATCTGAAACCTAATCCCGTTGAATCACAAATTCAGACCGTGTGGACTCTCATCAAGCAAATTTGGTCACTTGGGAGTGACATTCACGTATTTCATTTGAACCACTTGTGAAAAACGGCGGCCTCGGTGGAATTCGAACCCACACTAGTAGGGGAAGGCTGTACTACATCCGCAGAAGTCAGTACTGCCTAGAGGTGGTGATGATCCTCACAGGGTGTGACCGAGGAGGTATAAGACACTCACGGTAACCGTGTTGGTATGGTTGCAAGGAGCACGAATGTTGCTACGCGACACCCTGCGTGGGCTATGAACCTAATTATCCAGACAGAATTTAGCATCTTATTCCAGCAAAAGGACCAAATCTGTGAACTCACGGCTCCCGGTGGGGGTCTCATAGCTAAGTTGGTTAGAGCTTTGGCTGTACTAAAGCCTTCCCCTGCTGTTGTGGGATTTGAGGTCACCGAGTTTTTCACAAGTGGTTCGAATGAAATCCGTGAATGTCACTCCCAAGTGACCACATGTACTTGATGACAGTCCACACGGTTCGCGTTTTTGTGATACAACGGGAAAACGGTTTCAGGTCGTGATTTATTTCAACCTGAAATTGAGACTGGGCGAATGACAATAACAAGTAGCCCGGATCAATCAGGTCAGGTGTTTGATTGTCCAATAAGCGATTAGTTATAGAGCGGGGCGGGAAACGCCCCGAATACACGTGGCTTTGTGCCGAATCCCGGGGTAACTAGGGCTAATTTAAGTTTATGATTAACATTAGCGGAAAGGTGAGTTAGGGTTAAAGTTGGGACTAAGGTTAGGCTTAGTTGTAGTGTCAGGATATCGGGTGGGGTCAGGTTCAACATTAGGGCTATGGTCTAGGTTTTTGTAAAGTCTAGGATTAGTACACGGCAATATTTACCCTTCCTATAATTATGCACGCATTCCCGTGTCCCGAGTAGGGAGTCATATCGGTTGTTCTTACCGATCGCACCTGTGCCGCAAAGGTGGCGAGCAACCAGCATAAAACCTGAAAGTAATTAAGAATCTAGTCTACACTGGTGTGCCCACAACAGTAATCAATTGAAACAGCAGAAGCACCGAGCCTTACCTCGTGAAGGGTTAATTCCACAGCCTTGGCGGTTGATTCACGAGCCTCCTGATACAGTTTTTGCAGTCGTTCTGCTTGCGCACGAGCGGCCGCTGTTTCCTGCCTAGAGGAAAAAATTCCCGTCAAACGGGGACCTACGGGGTATTTTTCAAAATGTTTGTTTTGCAGGAGGAAGATGCCCCAGCGGAGGAGGCAGATGGAGGGATAGAAATTAGCTTCCATTAACAACGGAGAGGCATGCTTAGAAAGCCAAACCCTCCAAGCGCTCGTCTTTGAACGTGACGGAGGGAGGAGGAGGAGGAAGGACAATTATTTCACAGTCATTCTTAATAGCTGGGGAAAAATTGTGGTTTCATAGGCGCGAACGTTATTCAACCTGTGTTTTAGGCACTTTCAAAGACCGTTTGGGTCAGAGGGCCTCCATTTTGAGGGGCTTTTGGATTTGAGTCGCCATTCGCGTGAAAATTTGCTCTCCTATTTCTCTTTGTTATCTCGATCTCTTTTCGCTGATTTGTTTGTCTGAAATATGGTTATGGGTCATTTCTACAGTAAGCTAGTACCTTTTTGAAGGAACTAAAACTAAAAAATTCACCGAATAATTTCAATTACGCTGTTGCACTTTTCGGCAAATATGTCGGATTAGCGATTCTCTGGTGCTCACTTTATCCCGTTTTCAACAAGAAAGGCCTTTACAGCCCTCAATTCGTACAATCAGGCAGGCGGAAATCTACGGTCCTTCCCAACAACTTTGGTGTTCTTCAAGGTGCCATCCTATCCCCCTCACCTTTTCTCCCTTCATACTGACGATTTGAGTAACCAAACGACTGTCTGTACATAAAATATGCCGACTATTTGGTGGTTGATCATCCTGTTGAAAATCAGACCATGTCTCATCAGGGGCGGCAGATTATGGTCTTCTTCTGAACAATCAAAAATTTGTTCAGTGTGTTTTTCGAATGCGCCCCTCAAAAATTCGTAAACTAATTTATTATATTCGTCGTTTACGTTCCTATCACACGCCTAAATCCCTTATCTGGCAATTTATAGATGCGTATATTCTTCCCCTCATCCTCTATTGCTCTCCAGTTATTTTTCCAGCTTTGGTTAAAAAGGAATTGCTGGCTTTAAAACGTATCCTCCGAATGCTCTCTTCTGCTGCCAGTGTTTCTTATACTGTTTAAGTGGAAAAGATAATAAAACGAAACAGTCAAGCAATTTGCTGAGCGAGTTCTTGATGATATTGCTCCATCCCCTTTGCTCCGAGGTCATTACCGTGAAGTCTTCCTGTCCCATGCGCCAAGGCTTTCTCATATCACTTTCCGTTCATCTGCATATCAGCGCGCTATTTCACAATTTCTAGCACGCTACCTCACGTGTTTAGAGAGTGAAATACAGAAACTGAGAGTCGAACTGTCTCCTCCATTATATGTCCATTTTTAACCTTTTGATTCTTGCAAAATCTGTTAACTTACCATATTCTCTTAGTGAATGGAGCCTTTTTGCAGAAAATTTTGAATGATACTTTCAAAATAAAGCGTACACTCTCTCTATCTCTCAGACGCCAAAGTGGAATTCATATAAGGGGTACATGTAATTTATCCACGGTGGAGATCGTCCGGGACTGTCTGCAATACGCTCAACAAATTCCGTGAGGACTCAGAGTTATCTTCGAAACTCATTCAATTTCGGCATTCCCAAACGCAATACTTTTAATGAAATTATAAAGTGACGTCATATATAAAAGGTTCTTTTTCCCTTACAAAATAGGCGTTGGTACGTTCAGAAGAAATGTGATTTGAAGAAAAACAAGCATTCGAAGTTTAAATCCCGCGTTTGGTGGGTTGAAAAAGAATGAAAATCTTTCAAAGTCTACCAGTCCTCCGCATAGATACAATTAGCGCCATTTTAAACTTCAAACTCTACCCCAGTCTCGAAATGCAATATGGCATGGATTAGCTATCATTGATTCAGGGAAACATGGAAGTCCAGCTCGATCCTTAATGCAGGAATCGAGGTTGTAATGGTCATTTCAAAACAACTGCCACCTTGATGTCTTTAACTGACATAGCCAATTTCGCACGGAACTCAAATCCCTGCAGACACGATCGGCGGAGAACTCACCTAATGAGGGGCCGGGGGGCCACCAGACCTAACCCCCCCCCCCCGCAGCGGCTCAAATATCGTCCATCGAAGCGATGACTCATGAAGCACGCAGCTGTCAAGCCCACCAAACATTCACTGAAAGCCCAAGGCTGGCTTGGAGAGTCAGTTAAATTTCTGTTTTACATGGACCCTTAAAGACTAACAATGGTGAGCCGACCAAGTCCGTCGAAATGTCCGCACTTTAATAAATGTAGTTTGGTGATCACTTTCTCTTTCTCCAAACAGCGCTCCGGATCTCTCAACCTTGCCAATCTGAGCATAATCAGTGCCTTTCTCATTTATGTACACACGAGTTCGTGCACAGGAGAAGAACCTTGGTTATCAAGAGGGATTGCTCGAGTACCGAACCGGACTTCAATGTAGGTTCCGAGAACACGACGAAAAGCAAGGACCGGGAGATCTAACACGACACCGGTGGAGCAACACCTTCAAAACCGGAAAGGCTAGAATGTATAAGTGCTTGCTAACAGCCACAGAACAGCTGTCAAGGTCAGTGTTTGCCAATAATTTATCAACTCTGCACAGGAATGCTGATTTTTCGAACGGCACTGTGCCCGTTCGGCCAGAGGTGACGTCAGATGAAAAGCGAATTCTCGGACAACTGCATACAATTGTGGCAGAGGAGATTCGGATCCCGCATGAACCATATTTGCGGTTTGCTTACATGTTTCAGTGCATGATACAAAGCGATTTCTCAGCGACCGAAGTTTAAGGGGTTCGCTTGTGCCTGTAAGGCAGAGTTTTTGATTTTCCGCCGGTGAAAGGAAAGGCTATGGTTTAAAGATAAAAGGCGGTTAGGGTGAAACAGGGGTCCCACAGGTGGCCCCTGATTGGAAACATTTCAACTAACCAGTAGTGCCGTTTTCCAGATAAATGCAACTGGAACGAAGAGTTCAAGCCCCAAAAGAAGGGACAAAAAAAACGGAATTATAAATCCTGCAGTTAACAAGGCTGGACCCACTTAAGCCAAATTACCTGGCTACAGCAACTTCCTGTTTGGCCTGCGCGACAATACGATCATGTTCGTTGTTCCACTCCGACTCGAGCCTTCTGCGGGCTGCGGTGTAGTGAGCCTCACACATTGCCCGTGCACGCTCGACGGCAGCTTCGCGTTCAGCAGCGCTGGCTTCCAAACGTTCTCGGGCTGCGCGTTCTGTCGCAAGAGCTCGCGCCTCGGCAGCAAGGGCATCTTGCAGCCGAGTGCGAGCATTCTGAAAGAGTCAAATAGTTTGCCGTCACGTTGAAAGCTGCGTGATACGTCAAAGCAGAAAAATTGTTAGTTGACGCTGCATGGTCTAGCGGTGTATGGGTAAAGATATGAGAGACAGGAATGACTTGGGGGATGCCCTAAGCTACTCATGTCACAAATTTATTTCGACATGTCCCGATTTAAAATCTAACGCCCAACCACAGACTTTAGGGCAGGGGAGGTGATGCTATGTCGACCGTGATTTGGGGTAGGTAAAAATCTGAAGAACATGATGAAGATCGATCTGATTGCGGGACGGAATAGGGTGGTCTGTTTGGCCTGGGAACTCCGGGATGGAAAGGTAGTGGCCAGTTGCACATTGGCAGGCAGCAGTGATAAAAGTATTTGCCGACAAAGCGAAATCATACAAACCTGCAATTCTGACTCCTGACGTGAGTAGTCCGCTTGAAGGCGTTCAATTTGTCCAACTAAGGCTGACTCCCGTGCGCCAGGCTTCTGAAACTCCTCGTGAAGACCGAGTTCCTTCTCCAATGCGCGCACTCGCATCTAGGTAAAACAAAACACGACTATGGGCAAATCTACGCGATATAAATATATGCGTTTATTAGTGTTATTGAAGTCATTAAAGTAGCATTTTTTTACAGATTAAACCGACACCGAGAGTGACACGGTACGGAGAGCATGATCCTAGTCAAGTCCCTTCATTTTGTCAGAAAGTAACGTGCAGACTCGAAGTAAATCCCTAACCCAAAGCAACAGAAAAACAGCAAGCAGATGAGGGTCTCACCTGCAGCTCTGTGCGCGCCGATTCGGCATTATCTCGAGCTAAAACCGCCTTGCGAAGCTCGCAGCGAGTGGAGAAAAGGGTTTCGTGCAGGTGCGTAATTTGTTGCCTCTTGGACCGATAAGCAGCAAGAGTGTCCCTCAGCTCCCTCTGTAGCTGGTTCACGCTCTTTGAGTCCGAAACTGTTCGAATCTCTGTCGCTGGCAAACTGCCACCGATGGCAGCGGGTTGAGGCTCACAGCTGCCGCCCGAGGCTTCACCCAAAGCCGAGCTAACGTTGAAATGATGTATACAGATAAGATAGATGTTTTTGGACCAAATGAACCTCGGGTAATTATCATGCTTGACCAACCACTTAGTAAAATAAAAGCGGAGTAAATTGGGGGCGACAAAAGTGTGGATTACATATTACTCACCGTGCAGAATTTATCTACATGTCTGTTAGCAAAGAAACAAGGGATCTGCTTAAATAAAAGAAAGGATAAAATCATCGCAAACAGCATTTCTATCGCTTGATGGTAGTCGACGCATGTTATGCACGATAGGCTCTTTTTATTCCTCGTTCGAATTGAAGAGGAAAATACAATTATATTCAGCAGAAGAGAAGCCTAACAGCCAATTAAAATCATGTAAATTAATAGAACAGTTGTCAAACTTGTTAAGCACAGAGGACATTATAGTTGTAGCTCTAATCCTAGAACAGAGTCGTAAATTCGTGCTGCAACGGCGAAAGAAGATCGTTTAACGTCAACACAGACAAAATTTCTGTCAGACAGCACGGATAAGAGTAAAAGTAAAATAATTTTAGATAAAATGCAGTAATACCCACCCAAACAGTACTAACGGGTATGAAAACTACAATAAGGTGATTCTCATAAAGAAAACCAGCGTTTCTAAGTTGTATCAAGTATTTATTGCAACGCTAAACGGCGAGATTCACCTGAAAGCACGTTGGCAGGTTCCAACCAAAGATCTGCAATAGGGAGCAGTGCATGGAACCTGGAACAAACTACCTGTCTGGAGATTACAATTCAAACACACAGGGGTAAATGTAGACGAAGATATATGCGTACACAGTTAGTTCAAATGCCTGCTTCAGAATGTGATAACAAGACTCCTTGTATGGGCATAAAAGTATGCGATTGCGCATGATGACGACCAAAGACATGATGACGGATACATGTAGAGAAAAATGCGTCTAAATGGGAAACAAAATGCCATGGTGGAAAGCCAACATGTATATGCAGTGAGTTTCAACCTACTGCATGCTGAATGCAAGTACGGCGATAAGGATGGTTTGCTATAACAAACCCGAAATCCCACTGAGTTGGTTGGGAGGGGGCTACGAGGATGCGAGGCGAACGCTTACGCCATAGCACCTCTTCTGGGCTCCAACAGGCCGGCTTCCTTCGTAAATACTGTCCACATACTTGGGAGGGGAGCATCACAACTAAGGCAGGTTGGGGCAACTCATTCGAGTTAAGTGCAGAAGAAAGGGCCAACAGTAAAATGTGAAAGTGGAGGCGCGCCTACCGTCGAGAAGGCGTGCCCGAGGCTACGGTAACACCGCCCCGGGGAGTGAAGGTAAAATCATCCGCGTCACTTCCGTGCTCGGTATTCTTGGTGGAACAGAGAGGAGCTACGGCGGAAGCAGGTCGTGGGGGCTGATCGTCGGGCGTAGGACTGAGTGCAAAGGTCACAACGGACTGGCAGGAGCGTCGACGTCTACGCTGCCTAGTGATCAAAGTCGGCAGGCTCTCGCCGGCGGTTTCGCCGACCTTCTTCAACGGGAGTGCCTCACATACGCCAGGGGTGCTCTGGCTCCAGGAGGGATCGATACCGCTGCGAGCGCTGGGGAAATCGAGGTCCGTGTTACCGCCCTCGGGGTGGTGACGATGGTGCTGCTGTTGGCTAAGACCCATGGTTTGCTCATACAGGGCTAGCTGCTCGCGTGTGTCTCGCAGTTCCTCCTAGCGAAACCAAGAGAACATCGGATTGTCATTAGGACGCGTGTCCTGCATAACCTTTAGAGCAAACTGGACGGGCAACGTACCTGAAGAATTTCATTGATGTCATCCGTAATTTGCTTTGCGTTTAAAGCATCCTGCAGCCGAACCCGTAGTTCTGTTAGTTCAGAGCACAATGCTAAAAGCAAAGACAGAAGACATCCTGATACAAATAAAAGAGTTTTATCAAAAGGGAAGAAGACATACATCATATATTTTTTCCCTATTTTCCATTGTCAAACAACCCGGGAAAACGAGCAAGTTGAAACAGAGTTTGGTTCACTTGAATTCAAGTGCTCTACAACCAAGCCGCAAGAACTCAGGCCATATGAGTTCCATGGAAGTGGCATCCATCGATTTGGCATGAATTCAGGAAAAAAAGTGACCCTTGGGTCTTATCTTGAAACTACGGTTTAGAGTTCTGGCAGGCCATCGCATAGCAATGAGAAATCATCGATTAAAAAGTATCGTAAACACGAAGATTCACTTTATTCACCCACTCACAACCCACAAGGTGCGCTTAACTAAACGGGCACTCAAATTCGGGTACTGTTCCATAAGTAACTACAGGTTTGTGAGGTTGAAAAATGCTATACGCGACAATTTAAACGCTAGGGTACGAAGAAAGGAACTAAGGATATAGACTGGTCTCGCCTGGCCTGTTGGGAGATGATAATGGACATGAAACTTAACTAGGCAGACTCTGTCTCCGTATTCCTTAAGTCGTCGTCAGTAAAATCACTAACTTCAAGAAAACTGATCAGGGTGTTTTATAGTATCTCGAAGCAGTAGTTGACCTTACAACTGTTTTGCCCACCTCAGGAAGCCCGGGATGACGGAGTCAACTATTCGTGTAGATGCAAAATAAGCGGTGCGTGCACAGTTGGTGTATAGTAAAACTATCGTCAGCAAAGGTTAGTTTAAAATATAGCAGCTATCAGTTAATATAAGGAGTAATCCGCCAGGATTCAGGTAGAAGTAACACATTCATATGGGACCGGCCATTAAACTGGCAAATCGGTTACACATAAAAAAATAAGCATAAACCACAGCGGTACTACGACCGAGTGAATATTGCCAGTCACCCAGTAAGACTGGCTTATCTTCCAGAACAGTGCTCGCTCTGTAAAATTAAGCACCAAAACGGCGGATGGAGACTTCCGCTTCTAATCTTTCAATTAAGCTGCCCCAAGTGACTCCCACTCCGAGAGTCATAGCCCCAACTCGGACTCTGCGAAACCTAAGGATCGTGTTCAGCGTATTCTGGCTAAACTGGCCAAAATCTCATGACGTTAAGAAGACAAACGCCTTTTAATCAATAAGTAAAACAGCAACCTATATTAAATGCATGCACACAGAGATGGCTTACTGCCAAAAAACAACATCACTATCACCACTCCACCCAATACCATTGATAAAAATGAACCGATAGAACTAAAAGGCATGATGTATTGCCTACTTCAAGCGTAACTTCACATGACAGTTAGGGGTGTAAAGGAATGAAGATTAAGGTAGATCGAGTTACAAGGTGGGGCAGACTGCAATGCCCAGGTGTTATTGGTTTTACCTGAAGAAGAAAGTTCGGAACAGCGTTCCTGAGAGGCCTTAGAGAAGCCTCCAGTTCAGCAACTACCTCGGTATGTCTCTTCCGGGCCTCCCGCGAATCGAAACGCTCAGCCTCCAAATCCTTGCGCAGTTCGGCAAGTTCATTCTCCTAAAAATAGGCAAACAAAGTCAGCTACTAAAAACGTTAAAGTAGCACACTTTTTACAATGTTATCCGGCGTGGGGTGCGTACCGCACTGCACATCGTACAAAAGACGAACCTTATCTAAGAGACGACGTTTGGTAACATCTAGGGCCTCTCGCACCACGTCTTCCTCAGCGGCATAGCGTCGAGCCAGGCCCTCTGACAAGGCCGCCTCGCGCTGCTTGGCCAGACTGACAGCAGAGCCACTGGTGAGTTTTACAAGCTCGGCAGATAGTGAGGCGTTAGTAGCCTCCATATTTTTCAGTTTCTCCTCTAACTGCGAACAAGACAAATAATAATTTTGTTTTAAATTCGCCTAAAGCCGCACTCAAAAGCAAGGACTGATGCAAGCGTGGAATAATAGAAACATAAACAGAGCTAAGCCGGTCGGACGTAACGGATTGCATTTTATTGACCTCTGTGAAACTGGCAACAACCTCCACCCTCTTTTCAAACATTCCGACATGAAATACGAACAAAAACTCGTTTTTGGAAAATACTAGCTGCTCACGCTAACGAATAGGCCAAAACCAGTTTACAAACTGAGAAGTTAAGTCAAATGGAGCAGGGAACGAGAAACTTCGGGAAAGGTTCGACGGGAAAATCACAGACATTATGCTTGTTGTAAGATTTATCACGTCAATTTTGTGTGCTTACCTTACTTGCTACAATTTGCGTGCATGAAACCAGCCTTTATCTGAACCACGTTTCCTTGGTTTCTGCATTCCACTCGATTCCCGCCTTCCCTTGGTTCGCTGCATGTCCATTCACCGATTCTCATTGTTCCTTCTCCTCATTCGATTTTAGACACACAAGCATGCGTCGGTGTCATTCGCTAGACCGCTCGTCTAATTACCTCGAATGTATGTTATATTTTCAATTTTTACCCCGCCCTGTTAACTATAGCGTGCTCTGTTAATCTTAATATTTATTAATGTAGAAACATAAAGAATAGCTGAGGTACTTAGACTGCTTTATAAGATATCCTTTGACCTTGGGTGAGTTTATTGCGGACTATTCAATGTTTTGGATGCCTGAACAGCTCACCAGATTTAGAAGAAATATTTGGCGTGGTGACTTCGATCAAATAAACACTCAACTCAACAGCATCAACTGGGAATCAGCTTTTTCCGGCAATGTGGCCAAGGATTGGGAATGGTTCAGTGAGTTATTGCATATTCCCCTCAGCAACTAAAGCCCGATTTCATGCTAGAGACTGGATAACAGACCCCAGTGGCTGACTTAAACGTTGAAAAAATAAGTGAACAAAAAGTGTATGTTGTGGAAGAAATCCCTCGGTGATGAGAATCCTATGTCCATAAACGCATACAAGGCACAAAGGAACAAAGTTAAATGGCTTATCCTCAGGAAAAAAAGACTTCGAAAAAACACCTGTTGAACTGTGCAGTGGAAAAGCCGAGGTTATTCTACAATTACATTAGAAAGGAGCATGCGAAACAAGGACCTCGTTACCTAGCGAAAACCTAGAGATTAGTGAGGATGGAGCAAAAGCGGAGCACCTTTCAGAAATCCATCTTTAAGAGTGAAAGTGTATTTTCTTCTCCCGACTATCACTTAGATGAGGGTCCAACAATAGAGGCTGTAGCTTTCAACGAAGCAAATGTTCATAAAGAGCTGTTGGCCCTAAATGAGTCTAAATCACCGGGTCCAGATGTTATACCGCCAAAGATACTAAAGGAAGTCACAGCGAAAATGTCCAAACCGTTGTCCATGCGTTTCCAAACCTCGTTCGAAGCCGGCACGTTGCCTGCTGATTGGAAATCTGAACGAATCACACCACTATTTAAAAGTGACAGCAAGGTCTCCGCTAATAAGTACAGAACAAATAGCTTCACCTCGATGTGCTGCACAATCATGAAAAAAAAATAATAAAGCGAGAGCTAATGCACTTTTTTAGAGCAGCATAAATTATTATCCGATGCGCAGCATGGATTCCGAAATGACAGGTCTTGCGTAACGAACTTGACCTATCGTTTGGAAAATTGTACTCGGGCAGTTGATGAAGGAAATGTGCTGAACGTAGTCTATATTGATTTACGAAGTTATTTTATAGTGGCCCACATCAGTGACTCCTGCACAAAATCAACCGAACAGGCATAAGGGATAATCTCTTGAAATGGATCAAAAGCTTCTTATTCGTCCGCTTTCAAACGGTCCATGGCGGTAACTAGCAGTCGGCGGAGGTTGCGGTTTAAAGTGGCGTTCCCCAGAGCTTCGTTCTTAGCCCTACTCTGCACATTGCATACGTTAACGACTACGTCAGTGAAATGGATTGTGATGTCGCCATGTTTACGGAGATTCATCTAAACTCCAGTTGAGGTAAGGATTTGCAGAAAAACCTAAGCCGAATTCAAAAATGATCAAAGTACTGGCTGTTGCCTTTAAATGAAGACAAATGCGCTATTCTACGAATCGGTAGAACTAGCACACCGAGCCTCATGGGTTACTGCCTGAATGGTATACCATTGCAAGAAGTGGACGCGCAGAAGGACTTGGGAATGTGGATCACGACCTCGCTTAAACCCTCCCTGCATTGTTCAAAGGTAACCAAATCTGCGATGTCAGTTCTGTACCTTGTCAAGCGAGCTTTCTCTGCCTTTGATGAAGACTGCTTTGCCAAAGTCCTTCGAACCTTTATGCGGCCGTAACTGGAGTTCGCTATCCAATTTTGGAGATCTTGGACCGCGAAGGACCTCACTATTCTCGAAAGGTTCAAAGGCGTGTAAACAAACTTGTGACTGGATAGGGCTTGTTACGCTATGAAACGCGGTTGTCTAATCTTAATCTCGTTTCCTTGAGTTACAGGCAGCTATGAGGTGACCTGACACAAACATTCCGTATGATGCGCGAGTAGGACTGCTGCCTCGTATCTGGAGACTTCTTCCAGTCAACAAAAACCACGAATTTGAGAGGTCATTCACTCGAACTACGCGTGACTGGGGCCAGACTGGACACACGACGGTTCTTATTCGCCAAGAAGGTCGTCAACGCTTAGAATGCTCCGCCTCTAGATGTTGGTATGGCTATTTCCGTTGAGCTTTTTAAGAAAAAACTGGACCAGTATAGCAGTGCCCACTATAATACCACCTGATCTTTTAGTTTTTGTCCCAGTTGACCACATTATTATTATACTACTTGCTTTGTTTCAGTACCATTTATATTATCTCAAACTCTTCGCAAAGCCCCAAGCACGAGATTATTGTTTACAATAATAGTATATATTTATACTACTCATCATATGTGAGTACACTTTTATGTTTACTCTTTTCGCTTAGCCGACGGCTGCTTATTTTCCGCACACTATTATGTAAAACACCTTTTTTGAATTTCCTGAGGTATCCATGCCTTTTTTAGCCATACTGTAACCAAGAGTGAGTTAAAAGGCATTTGCCTATTGTTCCCTTAATAAACTGAAGTAATCTGAAAAAACTAGCATTATATCACACAAAAATCAAGGGAATATTAACCTTGGTGCAATCAGGAAACGTCACAGGAACAACACGGTTATGAATTCATAAAGTAACCGGAGTCAAGAATATAAGAATCAGGGACACCAAAGGTAGTTCATGCAAATAAACATAGCGGAATCACAGACACTCAGGGCAGATGGGGAGTGTTAAGGAGAGAATAAGGGTAAAATGGAAGCATATTGGGGGAAGTTTAGCTCATTATTGACAGGCATAGCTAACATTTGCAACGGTTTCGATAGCTGCAGCGGCTGGTCGTTGCTTTAGCAGCTACACGTGGAGAAATGCAAACAGCAAAATAAGTTAAAATACTACTGACGAGATGGAAATCTGAGCAAGTGATTTTAATTGTTTAATTATGTAAGCTGATCTTGCGGGGCTTGACTTGAAGACAGTCGAATGGAAACAGCCTACCTGCGCAACCTTCTGCGTGCTTGCAGTCAGATCCTCTTCTAGCTTCGCTTTTAATCCAGCCAAGGAGGCTCCATTTTTGTCGGCCTCCTCGTTTTTGGCCTCAACACGAGCAAGCTCGCGTGTGAGAGCCTCTATTTCGGCTAAAGCAGGAAGACGTACGCGTAAAGGAACGGCTTTTAGAGCCAAGTTACGTAGGCATACAAACATGCAGTCAATGCGTTCACAAAAAAACACTACGTCTGAAGGGGGATAGACTGCAAAAAAAGGCAAGGGGCATATTTTTCGTGTGCATAAGCACCAATGCCCGGCCTCAGAAACACCTTGTAACTGAATATACACAAGGCTAGGGCGGCTGTAAAGTAATTCTACCCAATACGCAATCCATAAACGATTGCACGAGTCCAAACTGCTAAGACAAAAGGAAAACTTCTTAGTGCTTCGCGCAGATGCATAGAAACAACAGCAAATGTTCAGTAGTACGCGATGTGAAACAGTCGTGTTTCATGCAAAATTGCTAAGGTCACTGAGTTAGAAGATGATACCGTGAACGGCTATGAAGGTGGTAACAATAACAGCACTGTTACTAATAGTATAAGTACTAGTCCTCATCCTTGCGGACGACGGCACCCATCGAGAATGAACTACCCGCATGAACGTTTCGTTTATTAGCGTGCTATGGATAGATGTCGGTCCTTTTAATTTGAAGGGATAGGACTATTTCAGAATTTTACAAAGCTTTGATTTATTTGTTCAAACCGGTTCTCGTACAACCGTTTTAGGAGATCACTACGACTACGAGAGCCAAAATAGCCAAAAGCAGGTCTATTTTGGCCAGTTTGAGAATATAAACTGCACAAAAATTCATCGAAGCCTATCCTAAAAATAGCCGAGTAAGTGAGTGAGTGGTTGTGACCGTTAAACGGATCGCGTGATGGATGTGTTGGACCAACAGGGGTGGGGGGGGGGGCTGGGTCAGTGCATGGCAGGCGTTATTCGGGATGCGCTTCCATAACGAATGCCGCACATAGGGGGGGGGGGGGGTAGCGACAAGCGTGGGTACAGGCTCACGCCGCGTTACCCCACCTGCTTCCAACCCCGCCTCCGGTATACTTGACTCGGCCTGGACACCAGGTAAAGGTGTTTAAGGGAAGAGGCAGTGCAGTCTACCGTATACTCCACGCCACCATGCCGCGGAGTATACGGTAGACTGCGTTGGGGATGACCGTCGAACCGTCATTGGTACTATTAAAAAGGGCACTAGTAGTCCTGATGGTAGTACTAGTACTTTTTGTAGTAGTAGTAGTAGTAGTAGTAGTAGTAGTAGTAGTAGTAGTAATAGTAGTAGCAGTTATATGAGAGCAAACAGCATCCACAGACTTACCTCGAGCCAGCAGTTCCCTGTGCCTCGCCAGGCCCTCTGCCTGGCTGAGACTATCCTTTAGTCGTGTGATCTCACTTTGAGCTTCTAGCAATTGTCTTCCACGGGCTTCAAAAATAAGCTGTCGCCGAGCCTCTTCCTCCAAATCTAGGGGGCCAGAGAAAGGGGTAAGGCGGAGAAACACAGTCGTAACATGGAAAACTGCAACAACTCAGGCAAAGTAAAGTCGGCCATCTGGTTACCTAGGGCATCTTTTGAGGTATTAGCAGACGACCGCCTTCGCTGCGTCGCCCAACGTTTTCATTCAACGCCTCACCGCATCGAGGTTAGCTACTTTCACAGTGGATATTTCAAAATGGGCTGACCGAATAGTTCGACTGGTGAAACACGGACGAACATCAACGCCCAGCACACCACTCGAACACAAGACCCGTGCAGTTGATACCAAAAACTTATGAAAACAGATTGTCCCTCTTAGGTGTGACACAAAATTGTCAGCGTCTCAGCTTCGCCAATGGTCAAGGGTGCTGCACATAATACAACCCTTACCATAGTGTTCTTTATCTGCCGATAGACTACTTGGCCCGATGATTATGGCCGTTGGGGTGTGCTACATACCCTGAAAATTATATACTTGAAAAAAATATAGAGTGGGAGATAGGTGTTCCAATCTGCAATAGGTGGGAGGGATCACTCGAAGTTTCCGTGCGTCCGGGGAGCAACATGCGAAAAGGTTCAAGACGGCAGCACCTGAATATCGAATATGCAGTAGCCGAGTATCAGTTTAGGGATGATTTGAGTCCAAAGGCCAGGCCATAGAGGCTTTTCAGTTTTTCGACAAAAATCACATTTGGGCTGTTCTAATACACCATTTAAGTTACGGCAATATTTCAGACACATTACTAATGCTTTAAGAAGATGGATTAGTGAGTTTGATGAAACACTGAAAAAAACACCAGAAAATGTAAAGACGGTTCATAGACAGAAAAGGGAAAAGACAAACAGATGGCTATAGAAGCCCCCAGTCGACCTTGTTCACTGCAGACGAACAGACGATTTTTCATGTATCGAACCTCCTACACCCCCAACCCCACGAATTAATGATCAGGCATTCCTCTGCACAGAGCGCCTGCCAGATATGAGTGGGAAACGATGAAGGTATTATTTTTGTCAGCTTTCGTTGGATTACGTGAGGGCAAAAGCAGGTGTCTGTGTAAGGCCGATAAATACGCAGCCTCCAAAACATTTTTACCGACCGTAAGGAAGTGGTATTGGGGTATGACAAATTGTTCTTTTTATGTGCATCGAAGGCCAAATCATAGAACCTTTTCTAAGTCACTCGTTCCTACTACCTGAGGTAGATTACATCCATAAAATTATCGGAAACTTCGGTGGAGAAAACCGTACCCCAGAAGCCCTGAAAAAGAACACCTCTTCCTTAGGAGCCTAAGTCTACACCCGAGAAGTATTACCATTCAAGCTGAGGGAGATTGAAATGATCACCTTTGCTATTTTTGCCATCATCAGACAGGCTGGAAAGATATGATATTTTAATCTCGATTCAGTTCAAAAATGAGCTTATAGATCTACTAATTAGTCAAAGAGCTCAAGTTCTGTCGGATTCGCTGAAGAATACTCAAATTCATATGAGATTGGGGTCTACTGGTGTAGGTTGACGGGAGGAATATGCACTGGAAATTTGGTCTACAGACCTCACAGGCTCTGCTCTCAGCATTGTTGCGATGCCTATGCATCATAATTAGTCTTATAAAAAAGTTGAGCAGAGCCCAAGGCATAGGATCCACAGGTGTCAGCTAGGAAAAGTCTGTGGGGTTGGGTTAGTTCTCAGGCGATCTGGCTCGAAACTGAGCTGTTATTAAACAGTGATTACCCCTTCAGGTATGTTGGTTTAAGCGGAAGCGAAAGCTGCAACCTCAACAGGTAATTTATTCAAATACTATAATATGAACGTATGCAAGGACTACATAGAGACGTACTGATTTGCTGAACGTCATCTATAGTCTGTTTTGGGTGCGAACTGTCCGGGTCAGAGAAAGGATTGGAACGGGCGCCAGCTGAGGAGCGGAGACTATCTGAAGAATGCCTGGGAGTGACGGGGCTAGAAGGGGCTGGGGAGGCACCTCTGCTGAGCTGGGGGCTTAGGCGGGGGGAGGGGGTCAGACGGGATTCGAAGTGGTGGGCATTGGCGGCGTTGGTAGGACCAACAGGCGCATCAAAGCTGCAGGGTAAACTGCAACCACTGCGAGGCGAATTGTGGGAAGAAAGAGATGGGTTGCTGTGTGTGACCGCAGGCTGGGCTGGTCTCGGTACCCCTTCGGCCGTATTGGTAAAATTAGCTGCGAGACAAAGGAGGAGAGAATTATGCTAGCGATATAAAAACCGGAAAATCAAGAATGCAAGCATGCTGCAATTAACGCCTCTCGTTAGGTGCCTAACGTCGAGTAATAGGAATCGACTCTTCCTCCCAGCATGTAACGGAATAAAAAGCAAATTAAAAAAAGTAAGCGAAGCTTTTCGGGAGAATAGAAAAGCACCTAGGACAATACACGGGACAATGAATCAGATATTAAAAGGGGTGCGGACTAACAATAAAGAGACTCTCCGGTACGCCATCCAATGTCGGTTTTATACGGTTTCGAAAAGAAGTAACCAACGATTTACTGTGCATCACATTCGTTCCATGGACTGAGCACCTGCGCTTAGTTGTCACTCGTGGATACTTTAGGTAATCTAGACCAAAGGCGGAACGGGTCCTTCTGATATAAATTAGTCTGAGGAGGGGGAGGGGGTTGCATTTACAAAGTTTATCTTAGTAATCTTACACGCAACCGTCGTCGAGAAGCACGGTGAACGAAGTCGCACATTGATTCGAGAAACATTCGAGAAAAAATGACCATGTGTTAACGACAGGATAATGAATTGTTAAGAGATGCTGGAAAAGCATTTTCAAAATCAGGGTCGAGGTCATACTGTTCATGGGAAAACACAAAATAGCAGCAGAATCAGTGAGCGTTGAGCAAATAGGACAAAACCTTATAATGAGGGCCATTGTCACCAGTCAAAAAATTGAACGCCTACTTTCGATGGGTATCCACAAAGAATGAAACACTTTACGAAACAAAATATTGCTTAGTGTGATCGTGGAAGACAAAATACAAATCCAACCATACTGTTGCTTTGAAATTGGTTGTATGGCAGAGATCTTGGTAAATGCTAGTTCATAGAAGGAGCGAGGCCTAATATCGTTGCAATGCCGTAGCAGACCGTCGGATTCAAGACGATGTCAGATTATAGTTATCGATAAATAAAACCCAAACGTAAGGTTTAGTTCGACTTCCGCGCAGACAGCCTAAAATTAGCAATCATTGAAGAGGTGTGCGCGCATTTTCGCAACGATTCAGATAATGCGAGGTCTCAAAAAAGCGGCGGCAGCAATATAGATTCGGAAGGAGATGGCACCCTTATTATAGTATCTTCACAAGAGTAATATTCACCTACTTCTTCAGACGGACTGCCAGTTATCCTAAGAGGTGCGTTTTCCTAGCCAGAGATGCATCTCCAAAATATTGTTTTGCAGTTCTAGTGGGTAAACCAAGTGAATTGACAGGTTTGTCCATCAGATGTTAAATTTTTCCGTTATTAAAACTAAAACAGAAACGGAATGATACTGCGATGTCTACTATGCGTGGATATATGATAAGTTCCACTTAAAAATTTCTAAAAGAGGACAAAATCCAGGAAAGCTAGAAGGAACTGTTCAGATTTGGACTTAGGTCAGGCAATCAAATGTAACTGATATTAATAAAAAGTTTCTTTATTGTGGTAGTGGCGATGACAACGGTCAAGAACTGTTCCATTATCATAGAATCCTGAGAACTCGTTTTAGTTCTTACGGACCAACAAAGGTAAATAAATGAGGGTTAATGAAAAAATATAGCAATTTATAAAAGATCCTCAAAGATAACAGGGGGAGGGTAGCAGCTTTTATCTTCTTTGGGGGTCTTTTCGGCCTGATTTATGTTAAAATGTTGAACAATGACCACAAACTAGTCAAGCACCCAGGCTAGTCTTGCTCTACTTAAGCGCGGCCATCTTTTGAATTCAAATCAAAGTCATCAAATACGTTTTTGAATCACAAAACTCAGGTTAACTTTCACTAATCAAGGTGCACCACGTTTCCAAAGAAGCATTGCTAACGGAGGCTGAAGGTAAACTGTCTGCACGGTCGGTTAAGTTTAAGGAGGTTTAAAAATTACTCATCGATGCATTTCACTATCGTTGACGCAAACAAAATTATGTCCAGGACAAATTTAGTTTAAAGGGAGTACTTTCCACCTTAAAACTATTAAACTCAAAGACAACAAACTAACAGAACACAGGAGAAGTGAACGACGGGAGGAAATAAGTCGGCACAGGAAAATGCGTTAAATGCGGAAACATTTAATAAACTGATCGATGATAATGCGCAATGGTTGAAAGATCATTAATGAAAGAAGAAAAGAAACGGAATGGCAAAAGCATCCCAAAGAGAGGCTTGCCTAAGCGTAACGTCACTTACCATAGGTCTGAAATGAGTTCGGGTAGATGGAGAAGGGACCACCGAAGAATGGGGTATCAAAGGCACTGGGCTCCCTAGTGGGTTGGTCTGGTCTAGGTTGACCCGAGTTCCAATACTGTGGTTCTGCCATCGTTTGTGCTTCTTGATGATAGTCGGACGATCGGACGCTTGGTTATGTGGAATAAAAAACGGATGGTGAGCCACTATATCGCAATTTACTCCATTAATGAATGGTTTTGGCGTAATGCAAGGTAGAGAAACCGTTTTTGGTCCCAGTAACAGAAGGACTTCCAGCTTACAGTAAGTTCGAAAACTATCAGCCAACATGATTCAATATCGTACTGGAAGTCAATCACACTTACAGATTTACAGAAGAAAAACCCATTTATCTAGTACTCGTTATTGACCGAGCAAATAAAAATACAACGGTCAAACTTAAGAAACTAAATCGACCGATTTTGCACAGTATTTTATGGAGAGGTTTATTTTATCCAGATCGTCAATTTATCCTTCAAGATAAAGCGCCAGAAACGTTGCTTCGCAACAGACGGTTTACAAACATGTTAACATGGTACAGCTTAGGAATAAACAACCAGAACTAACAGAAAAACAGACAGGAAGAGCAGCATAGGCTGTATTCATCAGAAAGTATAATAAGCCTAATTTACAGCCATACTCCACCTAATCAAAGCGTGCTTCAGAAACAACTGAAAATCACTCGGTCAAATTGATAAGTCGGTGCTTTTTATGCACTGTCATTTACACTTGTCAGAAAGTATATGCGAAGGGGCATCAAACACGCTTTCCATGAGCATATGGGGATTGTAAAGGCCGGTGATTACACACGTGTCAGTTCATAAAATGCGCATCACAAACTTGTCCTAATTTATAGTATATTCTAGCAATTTTAATGAGATAGGATGTTTTGAAAGCCATAAATGAAAGATAAACGGGCCTTGAAATAAATCCCCATACCGTTAAAAATATACGAACGGAGGCTTACCGTGGGTCATAAGATTCAGCAGCTTCATACTCGCAAGGGTAGGCAGTGGGGGCATAATACCGCAAGGGCTGAACAACATAAGATGAGTTTGCAGGCCAGTAGTCGGGATAGTATGGAACATTGGAATCGGCGGGCGTGAAGTACAGGTGCGACTCTTCGGTGTCATGTACCCTAACGGGGTGAAAGAAAGTATGGCACGAATCATTCGGTAGGAAATCGGATGAATGGCCTGGATTATTTCCACAGCAACCGTTACAGTCGTCAGCATCCTGGTTGTATTGGTTTTTCCCATTATCTTCAATTTGCTCTGCCTAGAACAGGAAAGAAATTTAGTTGTAAAAAAACGGATGATCAACGATAAAATGGAAAAATTGTGTTTCAATACCGATAACCAAACGCAAATGTGATGTGTCTGCTGGGTTGGATAGAAAGCCTGATAATCTCTAGAGATTACCGTACGCGGTTGCGGCTTCTGTGGGTGGATTTCAAATTTTTAGACACTGAAACAGCGACTGCAGGCCACGTATTCAGTTCTTTTTTTAAAAAAAACAAGAGCACTAGTTCTACGTTCATTTCAAGTACGCGTGCAAAGAGGAAGGAATTACACGTTAAATGAAGATACTAAACTTCACCCTCACCTTTCGGGGTCTGATGCAAACCCACGCACGGGACTTAAAAGAGACGTTTAGGATGCACCTTTATAATTTGCGCGAAACTGATTAACATGTTGAAGTGTTTGTTACCTACTCAAATTATGTGGGATAGCTAGCCAGAGTACAAAACCAGTCATAGAAAAGGTGAACGTACGCGAGATATATCATCCTCAAAATGGCGTATTGCCTGTTCAAGTTCGAACATGTTTTTCGCAGTGCAGCTACTGGTGTTCTCATCACGCGACAAGGATGAATTTTCTGCACTTTGTGCTTCTCGAGGGCTGATACAAAAATCTTGTTTAGGGCCATTGGAATCTTCGTTTTTGATGTCATTAAAGTCCAGATGGTCCAACTCTTCTTCAATTAATTGATTGAGCTAAAGGTAAAATCAGACTTTTTGCCACACACCTCCGACTGCAGACGGAAATTATCGTTTTCTTGTTCAACCTCATCAGATACAGAGAGATTTTGTTCAGCAAATTCCATGAGAGCTGCGGACTTATGCGTGAATCGTCCAAATTGAAAACCTTACAGCATGCAACAAGATTTGACCGCATTAATGTAACAGCCTAGGACCAACTTAACAACAAGGGCACAAGACGCATTTTTCATTGGGCACAATCTCCGTTATCATCGCTGTGATCAACATAAGGTCATAATATCGCTTCCAACGGTGCATAATACCTGACTAAAATTCCTCTTGAAGCTGCGGTTTTCAGCGAAAAATAAGTATAAGTGCTATTTAAAGCAATCAAAGGTGGTCAGAGGTAGCCATGAAGCAACGAACCAAGTCCCACCAAACTGCAGAAAGGCCTTAAAGTAGTGAATGAATTAAGTAGGTATGAAATACCAAAGGCAAAAATTTTAGATAAACATGAAGAAAAATATACAAAAATAGGGAAAAATCTTAGTCACTGCCAAAACTATTGATTCGCACTAAGCGCGCCAAACTCTGCAAAATCTGTTGCTCAACTGTTCCGCCGTCGATCCTTCTCTAAAGGAGGTTATTAAATAACTACATTACTAAATGAAGCTAAGAACTGCGTTCTCGACGAATATGACAAGGCAGAATTGTTATGTGCGTTTTTAAAAAATCATCTTACGATGGAATATGAACCGGCTCCGAGGTTTCAGACATCCCCATTTAATGTTATCAGAACCATTGATTTCTCCTTATAACTAATTTGTAAGCAAATAATGCGTCTGAAAAACGGTATTTCAAACTCAGTTATTAAGAAAGTGCTGCACTTTTCCCGATTGTTTAGCCATGTATTTAGAATTTAGAATTTATATTTGGTTAGCACCGGGAAGGTACTGTCTAAGTTTATCTTTCTTAGTTTATCTGTCTTAGTTTATCTTTTTAACGGATTCTTTCCTGACTCATGGTAGACATCTATTATTCTTCCTGTCTTCAAGTCGGGATCTCGTTCGAACGTAAGTTATTATCGAGGCGTTCACAAAACACCCGCACTAGCAAAACTTCTTGAAAAAATATTTTAAATCAAATTCTTGACTTTTTTCTAGAAAATAAGCTCTTAAACAACTCGCAATATGGTTTTCTACCTGGGAGATCATGCGAAGAATGTCACTAAGTTAATCTGAACCTCGTCAATTCCCTTTGTAATGAGCAACAGTCAGTGGTTTTAATCTACTTTGACCTGAGCAAAGCCTTTGACAAGGTACCGCACAGACGTCTTCTGGTGAAACTTGAAGCCCTCGACATCCTGCCATGTCTCCTTGACTTAATTGGTTACTACTTAATTCAGTATAATTCAGTATATATATAAGGGTGATAGGCGGAGCCTTTGAAAATCCTATTTACACATAGACGCTAGCAAAACAAGCAAATGTTTCATTGCGATAGTCGTTTTAGTATATCAATCATTGCTGACGACTAATTATATGTTCATCAAGTAAAAATGCATCAAGTCTTCTTTTTAAACATTTCAACGCTTTCAGCCTGAACAACTGAGGCTGGCAGTTTGTTCCATTTGTCAATCACCCGTTGGGAAAAAGAAGTTGGCCCGCACTTCAAGTTTGGCGTGATTTCTTTTCAGTTTGTATTGGTGACCTCGGAGACTTGTCATGTTTGCCAATTCAAAAACGTTGGCCATCTGAAGAGCACAATCAACTCCTCTGACAGTTTGAAGACAGATCATATCCCTCTGTATTGCCTATAAAGAGGAAAATCTTTTAAGTCTTTCTAGGCGGCCCTAATAGGGTAGGCATTCCAATCCTCTGACTAGTTTCGTTGCCCTCCGTTGAACTTTCTCCAGCAGAGCGTAGTCATGTTTCGTCCAAGGGCGCCACGCCTGAACGCAATATTCCAATGCCGGCCGGATAAATGCTCCAAACACGCGCTCAAAAAGCTCTCCGTCAAAATTAACAAAACACCTCCTGATTGCACCAAAGATACACATAGCTTTCTTTGCGATGTTCGCACAGTGCGACGATTGTTTGAGAGGTGCTGTTATCCATATACCCAAGTCCTTTAGAATATTTACCTCCTGGAGTTGATGACCACTGATGAAGTACTGGTATTCAAACCTAATCATCCTTCTGGAACTAGACCGCAGTCTGATTATTTGGCATTTGCTTAGTCATCTGCCATACGAAGCCAGACTGGTTGAACATGATTTGTTTCCTCTTAATTACAGGCAACTACGCGGTGACCTCATTCAAAGCTACCGGATTGTCAAAGGACGCGAGTGTGCCCTAGAATTTGCTGACAACTTCGAATTGGCTGGGACGGAACATCTGCGGGGTCATCCCTTTAAACTGCAGAGGAAGTTTGTCCACATGGAAGTTCGTCGGAACGCCTTTTCGCAGAGGGTCGTTGGAGCATGGAACGGACTCCCTGACGAGGTGGTCCTTTCAGAAACCGTTCAGACATTTAAATTCAAACTCGATACTCATTTTCTGAGAAATAATTTTAAATATAATGAAGATTGTGTAAGTAGTGGCAGCTTGCGCCTGGCCCACACATATTGATGACCCTAGATTTTCATTTGTCAGATATATCACTGTAAACGTTTGTACTATTGACATTTTTTCATGTGAAAAGGGAGCTAAAGGGCGAACGCCTATTTCCCTCAATAAAGTGACTTGAAAATGACTTGACTGAAACCGTTCCCTGTGTCACGGAACCGATATAGTGCTTACTTAACGGAAACGAATGAGGATTGTTATATAATGCGTCACATGTCATTTTAAATAAATAAATTGTATATTTAAGGCCCAGAGAGCCCCGTTATTTCAAAATTACTATCGAG
>WEDG01006875.1:0-50959 GCA_017591395.1 Schistocephalus solidus | reverse complement strand
TTGCTCAGTGCCTTGTTCAAGTTACGTATTGCTGTTGGGGGACAACGGAAGAAGTTCTCGACACCTTCCTGCTGAACTAACAGGCAACCCCAAACTCAAACGCTTCAAGCGGTGTCCCTCCTGCAGAAACCTTGAGACAAAGAAAGCTTCAGATGCCATTCGACATAGTTCGTCCGTCTGTCGGTGTTGCTCTTGAAGTAGTTCATCCGTTGTCGGTGGAAAGGCACGTTAACCGACACCATGGAGCAACGCAAAGTTTGTTCCATCCGGTTGAGACGGTGCCGACAAGGGATTGCAAGAACAATTAGGAAAAGTCGACGCTTGAACGTGTTCACCAAAAGCGCGGTGACGTGGTATACGAGATTCGTGTCGGATCAGTCAGTTGAAAAATACGAAGTTACTGATGCGCCAAATCCATGTTCAAACCTATCACATTCCATCTGTCAGAAGCAAGGGCAGAAACCACTGTCCCAGTGACAAGCCGATCCCTTCAACCGCTTAGGAGATAGAGTCGAAGAAGAACGCAAACGGATCTATTGCAGGTGAACCCATGGCTCAAATAGTACAACTCAGGTCAAAGGAGAAAGTGTGAGGAGGAGCCATCCTAACAGATTCGTTCACACGCCGCCTTGACGACCTTTTAAATACGTTTTTTGCCTCAAGCTCTTCAAAGTGACTGGGGAAAACTGCAAAATGTTAGAAATGCCGCATTAACATCATTCAGGTAACCTGAATTGATATGTGTACAGAAATCTCCCATTCCTTGCAATCCGAACCAGGTGTGGCGTTTGGTAGGAGACGTCCTAACCGATCCGCGCACACACCGCCCTGACGACTCTTTTCAACGCTGCACTATCGATCCACCCATAGACCGTGCACATCGTAATATCTCGTAAGCTGCCGACAGTGATTAGTGCTCTACGTAGTCGGATAAGTCGGAAGGCCAGTCGAGATGCTCCTCCCTCAAGGACACAACCAGATTGGTCCGATTGCAGTATGACCTTGTAAATACTCGTAGGTTCTTTTTTTTGCCTTAAGAACGCCGTAATAGTACGTCAATAGACTTCTACGTTTTCGCCCTTGCTGTTGAGTTCTCCTTTGGGGATTCGATCGAGGAGTTGTTGGACGGCGACCATCAAAACTTGAGGCAAGATCATAACATTTGGGATTTTTCAAGAGCCTGAAATGTCCATTCAGCTAGTATCGTAGCTGTCCACTTAGTATCCTCATATCGTAGCGAAACGTATGATTTTCTCTGCACGGAAAGTATGCAACATATAGTATGGAAACTCGAAGCTCAATCGCAACTGCAGATCGGATTTAAAAGTATTCACATCTTTAAAAAAAATTTGAAAGCTTAACATACCTTAAGTATGAAATGAAAGATGCCCTTTGTTACCAAATGAGTATGATAAAAAAATTTGCCTGCTATCCATAAAGTATATTTGAATTTAGATAGATCTCGGACATCAACGGGAAAAATTCATAATACCTACCGCAACAGCTAAGGTTATAAGGGAGACCCTAGCCCCTGCGACCTTCAGGCCCAGTTCCGTACAAGAAGAGAAGGCAGTGGGATGCCAGTTTGAAGGATAGCGTTTTCTGTAAAAGGCTGTGAGGCTATCGACAAATGACGCATAAACTGGTATTATTTCAGGTATTCATCAATCGTCGCACGTCTGATGTGAAGTTCACTCGTACGATCATCCTCTTCGCGAGGAACTAGACGGGTAGGTGATTTTGCTGACTGAAGAATTCTGAAACATTACCGATACGGAGGGGAACTACTAGAATGGCTCCTGTAAGCTCATCTTAAATCATCGATAGCTATCAATGTAGCATGTTCTAAACCTCCAAAGTCGGGGCATTCAGTCGGATGAAACGATGGTCTCTTTTGACGTGACATCATTATATACATCCATCTCGCTGAGTTTAGCACAGGAAGTCTTGCGCAGGAAACTCGAGGAATCATACCATGAAAAACAAGAGCTCGCTCAAAATTGAGGCTGTTTGAATTTTTTCAGAAGTCCTACTTTACCTTTGCCGGAGAAACCTATGTGCAGATCAAAGTAGCTCCAATGGGCTCCCTAATCTCCGATGTACTTGCAGAATTGGTCCTACAGGAGCTGGAAAAGATCAACGTCAACCAACTCGCAAGTTTTTATTGGGTTGTATTTTTTGTGCAGCTTTCAACCCTCACCCCACTGAAGCTCACAACAAAAATGCAAGAAACACGGACTGTAAACAGCCAAAAGATCGATGGGATGAAGCCCTAGTCTGGTAGCTGATGCACAGAAATTCAAAATAACTTCTGGAAAACAAGAGAGAGATTAGGAATTCGTTGGAGCTAATCGGTGCGATTCAAGCCCACGATGGAAAGGGTAAGATGTAAATTCAGCTAACGCTCTAAGCACCTGATCAACGAGGCCCCACCGGGAACCGTAAGCTTAATCAGGCTTGGGTTAATTCAACCGCTCAGCCTAATGCAACATATAGAGTTCACCTATTCTGATGAAGTATGCAGGCTGCCTATTCAAAATTTCCTAAGCAAACAATGCACACTCCACCAAATGACTACCATGCGAACTAAATAATAAAGGAGGGGGAGGGTTGGCAGATTTGCATAATTCTTTTGACCCAGTTGCGAGAAACTCGGCGGTCTCAGTGGGATCGAAACTCGTTATTGAAAGGGCAATGTTTGAGTGCAGTCGGTGCTGTAACCACCGGGTCTACAGGACTCCACTAAGGGTCAGGAGTTTAACCACACTTTCTCAGGGTTGGGAATTCCGAAGATTGGACTCTATTAGTATACACGAGAGGCACTGCAGACTAGGAATCAGATTCAATCGCAAAGTGCAACCAACGAGAACAAAGCAGACCTAAGCGACCACCTTCGGCTAACCGGTACTCGTCAGCCAACCATACGATCTACGCAAACAAAATAAAGCCCTTTGAACTTCATCCCGAATAGGCGACCCTGTTAGGTGCATCTTACTGTCTTAGTAACTCACGCCAATGAGTGAATGCAACATCTTACGATTTCATCCTCTGCAGTTCGGAACCAGATCAGTTGAGAACATTTAACTCCAGATGTATATTGCGAGAGAATAAAGGCCTAGTGAACGACACGTCCCGCGCCCGACCGCCCCACCATGGTCAATGATTAATACTGGAACGTCGTACTTAGGCGAGAAAGCCACTGCGAACAACGCCTACATCCGATGACTCCCAAATCTGACAAACACAGGATATTAGTAGGGCTGTCGGGTAGGCAATCATTGATAAAACACAAACGACGGCCCTCAGATGCTTCACGCAACCAAAAAAAGCAGCTGGGTCGTTTTAATGCGCTCAAGTGTGGTCGGATCTTGTATAAGGTGCGATCCGTGCGACAAGAGACCTACACCCGGCACTATACAGGTCAAGACTCGGTTGTTAACAAGCAAAACATTGCAGGGGAACATTTTCTGACAACAAACACAAGCAAGGTCGAACCCCGCATTGGCTTCATGTGGGCAATGCACTACAGTTTAAAGACCTGATCCGTTTTCATGTCATATCCTCACTGAGACGACGAAGGCTACGCACAACTAGGACGTGCTTCTCACGGAAAGACCCGGGGCCCATCTGGCCAAGCGAAAAGCAGGACAACATCTCGCATGCCGAAAGTCTGAATAACTACGAAACAATTGTAAACGACACCGTACTCAGCACTTCTAACCCTGTTTGCGCATGAATCTCAGGCGAAATTGCTCGGTTATCGGCATGTTTTAGACTCTATTAGGGACCAACCACGAACATGCTACGCCGCACGCACACCGAATACCGAGCGATGCACGTCGAAAGTCCAGGAGCACTCAAGATAATACACTGTTAGCGGTAGCAAAAAGCTCCGTTAGATGTTTCCCCTTAGATGGCATACCGCCTTACGGCCTGCTAAAAATGCAGGCTGTGTACGTACTATCGCCACTAAGCTCCTACAATGTTCCCTTCGTGGAAGTATCGTTTCCACTTTTTTGAAAATTGTCCCGGCGTAGTCTATCACTAAAAACCTCCCCTGGCGCTGCGAGATCTGCGTAACAGTGCATTACACAAAACGGCGTGCGACAAAGTGTACATTATATTAAAGAAGAAAGTGGTATAAAAGCATACGGCTGTCAAGACGGTGTGCCGTGAGCACCAGATGGATAATAGAAGCATGCGTTGAGGGGAAGGTGGACAAGTGGAAGAGACACTGATAGGGCTTGTTGGGCGTGAAGTCGAAAATCACGAAGTGAATTGTATATTTACAGGCCTAAAGGTCAAACACTTCCAGGTACATTGATTATGTCGGGATGAGACGCGGGCAGAAACCTGAAAAAGAACAGAAAGATACAGTGAAGGCGATAAGACGTAGTTCGGGGCGGTTAAGAAACTAAAAGAAATCGTCAACTATAACTGCAACGCACAAACCGCAATGTGCCATCAAGAAAGGAAACCGGACTATGGACCGTCTATCGAACACAACAACCATCTCCCACCACCCCCAGAGGCGTAGTGACTTGCGCAGCAACGCTTTTTACACGCATCATGACCCACCAGTAACACTAAGCAATGGAAAATGACGGTGCAGAACTGGTATAAAGCCTCAGTCAGGCATGAGTTACGGCTGCGCTCTCTCCTACAATCGTTGTTGATGCGCGGCTACGATGCTCGGCCTCGCCCGCCAACCGAAGGGAGTGGAGGGGGAATGAGGCTAAACAGCCCAGAAGAGCTACGTAAAACCACATGCGTGTTGTGCGCGCAGTGAGGTCTGCGGCCCCCAGACCCACTGAGTCCTGACCGACTGGAAGAGACGGCCAAAAGGCGTGTGACACGTGGTAGACTGTTTCTACGTAATTTTAGCTTCTCTGTCCAATCGTGTCTCAAGACCACTAAACTCGGGCTTCACAAGGGTACAGGGCAGAAATGGGAAGAGATCGAGGCTGACAAAGCACACCACCTACAACAATAACTCTTTTAAACCATCCCGATACAGGGGACGAGACTGCAAAACCTGACACTTTAATATACGACAGTTCGACCGCCGATTCTATATCCTGTGTATACCCAGCAACTGGGTAGGCGAATAGATGGTGAATTGAACGTTAAAGTGATGGTAGGCTTGTGTAGCATCTACCGCATTACCTCGTCTCTCATTCCACTTGACCCGGTACCATGACCAAGTCAAGGAGACCAGAGGCGGGATAGGGTGTGGATATTTGACGCGGTGTGAACCTGCGCCTAGGCGCGCCAAAACAGGCCCCCGTATATGTGGTGTTTACTGTGGGGTGTGCATCCCCACCAACGCCTGTCATGCCCTGAATTGGTCCTCGTGTTGGTTCAGCACGTCTACCACGTGGCCCGTTTTAGAAGCCAACGTTTTAACGTACCATGTATGACACTTACTCGTACGAGGTCCAAAGTGTAGCTGCCTAACCACTGTGTCCACGCCCGCCTCCAGTTCTCTTGGGAATTTAAGCGCAAGCCTCTGTCAGTAGACAGTTATTCAGATGTAATTCACCACTGCATCATCACAGAAGTGTTGGTTACCATCGCTTTCAACAATTGAACTGCCAGGTGGGATCACCACAGCAGAATGAGCACCTTGCGCAGCTAGGCGTTTTGAATGACTTCCAATAACGCAGTGACCAACCCCCGTGCGCTTGCATCAGACCACCGCAGGAAGAAACCAAACTACTAACAGGACGGAGAGATGAACGAAAAACAAATAACAAAGGCACTTAGTCCTAAAAAATGTTGAAAGAACTCTACGTACAAAACCTTACAAAGTATACACAGGCTGATCAGAACAACGGAAGCCTTACTTGTTCACATCCAGGCGGGCTGAAGCGCACTGTGCACGGAGACACCCGAGTCTCTGTGCAAACTAACTGGGTATAATAATGCTGTCAATTTCGCAATGAGGACCCGAACACGGAACTTTCCACATCCCCAACACTTACCTAGTTAGCTCTCTCTCGTTCTCTCTCACTGCAAACGAACTTGCTTAGTTTCTGCCTCCCAGAGTTGGGCGGGCACCGGACGCATGGAGCGGGGCAAGGGAACGCGGGATCCATTTGTGAAGGACTGCGGTGTTAGATTTCGGCCCAGAGAAGCAGGCTGGCCGCCGAAATTTCCAGGTGTAGTAGGTCCGGCGTCCGCATCCAGAAAGGCCACTACTGGCACGACGGCAGCGCAGGCATCAGCAGCTGCGCCTGCGGGTCCGCCAATATTGAATGCACCGGGGTAGTCGGAACCACAGGCCACAGATACCTTGACCTTATTCCCACGCAGGCGCAATGCAGCCTCCTTGGCAGCACGCTCCTCCGGTGTTAACGAGGCGTCACCAAACATGATGCTTACACGACCACGCGCCTTCAGTTCGAGATACTAAGGAAAACGAAAAAAGACATGAAAAGATACCTTTGAAAAAAATTCGGTTCAATTATATGCAAATGTGAGCAGAAAAGAAGGGCGCAGATGATTTTCGTCAGTTCCCCTCGCTACGTAGGAATAGGACTATCCGCCCAGTAACTTTACTAACTGGACAAACTAATGGATTATATTGGCTTTAAATCACAATTTTACTACGCTCACTTGTTACCAGCTCTGTCCATGGTTATTACTACAAATTTTTTTGCCCATAGCGGAGGTTTGAGTCTTACGCCTGATTCTGTACAATGAGCTTATATATCATGCAGTTTCACATTTAATTGTATAGGTCACTGGGAAGCATCGAAGATGGAAAAATAGAACTTGATTACTGAACCTAGTTAGTTGCTGAAGTGAGGGATATAAATTAGATCCACAGGTGTCAAAAAGCAATATTACAAAGTACATGAACTACAGGAAAAGTAACTAAATAAATTCAAAATCCGGTGATGATAATAGACTAACATTTCCTTCTTCGTCACGATGTTTCTCGTGGAATTTGATGTGAACATTTAGGTTGGACTTTTTGTTAAACCGTCTCCGGCAGATGTGACATTCGAAGGGTAGTTCGCCACGGTGAATGCGAATATGCTCGTTGTAGTAGACGGACTTGGTGAACCGTTTTCCACAGTATTCACACTCGAAACGGGCATCTTTGTGGGTAAGCATGTGCATACCGATTTGAGTTACGATCTGAAAAGAAGTACAAAATAATACAGTAAAGAGGAAAGAGTCCACTGCCCGAAATTGAAGACATAGCTGGTGGGTATTGGTGGTCATCAAGTTGCTGGAGACCGCGCTAGTTTGTGGTTAAATGCAAAATCAGCGGAGAATCAACAAATTTCTAGTTATTGTGGATTTTAAAGCACTGGTATGTGCTACCGGAATATGTGGCTTTGTCAATTGCGTGAAGTCACCAGAAGACCACTTCAGCGCACACGGCCTTGTGCAGAACTTCGACAAATTTAAACGTAACTGCACTATTCTTGAAGAACATGTACCTCATGTGACTATAGTTGCTGCGTAACAGTATATTTTTTTTATTCTGCTTCTGTCCGAGGTGGAATTTTTGAAGATGAATATGACACTGAGTAGCAGCAATCTAACCATACTCATCCACGTGTAACGCAAAAAGTCGGTGGGAGCAGTTACTGTGCACGACTTCGTTCACAAAGAGAATACTCTAGAATATTCCTAAAAGGCAAATTGTGTTTAGATTATGAATATTTTCGAGAAAATCTTAAGCAATAATCCTATATCGATTGTTTGTATCAGAGGAATTCTAAATTCAACATTGCAAGGAAGAGCTGGGAAACATTCAACAGCAACTAAAGGAGTATGGGCGGGTTAGATGCATTCGATTAGCAATCCCATAAATTAAAAATAAGGGAGCTGTAACTTCGTTCATTATTAGTATTAATACTTAGTCTAAGCCCCTCAAATTTGCAAACCTTAGAAGACTGGTCTCAAATTTTTAAATATCCTCGCAGATAGAAACGCACAGGGCAAATTTTTACCTTCAGGATTTTTAATGTTAGCAATCAGTGTGTTGCTTGTGTTCCTTTATACGCGGCTGTGCTGTAAAGGAGTCGCCATGTTTTAGAAAACTGCTCGGGGGCTAAAATGAGCCTGATTATGGTACGTACTTTACAAGTGGTAATTTGCAGTATGTTAACAACCTAAAAAGTCAGGTCTTGGCACTACGGATGTTAGACATGAATGAGTATATAGCCGGGGGGAGCGGGGGGAGGCGTTACCTTGCCGCAAATTTGACACTCAAACTTTTCCGGACCCAGCTGCATGTGCTCAACACGTACGTGCCGCCGCATCGCAGTCTTGCTCTTGAACGTCGCCGAGCATTCCTTACATTGGAAAATTTTCGTACGGAAGTGCTTCTGTCGATGCTGGGAGTAGCACCGAAGATTAGCGCACATCTTTTGGCAAATTTCACACTGAATCGCTCCGCTGTGGGTCTCTTTCATGTGTCGACGTAGATACGTCTCCACACGAAAGCGTTGTTGACAAACTGGGCATTCATGTTCCATTTCCTAGAACGTACAACGGAAAAATTAATGCCCCTAGACAAAAGGAATAGAATAGTACTATGCTTCACGAAAACCAGACGCCAGTACTGAAAAAATTCGAACAATTTAATCTAAATTGTGCAAGCTACCTAAAATCACAGTTATGTTAGAAATTACCGAAGCGGGCCATGTGTTGAAAACGAAATTGTTACGCACAAGGCCGTAACTAGGTTTACTCTGAGGCGCCCACATGCACAGTGAAATATTTATACATATTAAACTAACTAAGTGGATCGATTTAAGACCTAGGCAATACTGGAAATATCTGAACATGTTAGGAAAATGATAACCAAAGAGGGAGAGATTACCTGGTTGTGCATTCGAGCAATGTGGTAACGTAACGACGATTGTTTGGGATAGGTGATGCCGCAGTGTTCACAAGTAGCTGGTCCATCATCCCAATCGACGTGCCTCATTTGAATGTGATGCAGGAGGGCCTGTCGCGAACGGAACTCCTTACCGCATTCGTTACAGGTGTGCAGAGATCCCTCAGTGTGCTTGTCCAGATGGCTTCGCCAGACTCGCCTATCATCGAAGCGCTGGTGACAATGAGGACAGTGATACATCATGGGAGAGAAGTTATTATGAATCTCTGCGGCATGGCACAGCATACCCTTGGAGAAGGCGAAGAAGGAGCACTGGTCGCAGCTGAAAACGGTTTGCGAGCCAGCGTTGGCGAACTCGCCGCTCGGCACATGCTGATCCTGTAGATGGACAGAGAGCTCGTCCATCGTAGCATAGACCTCACCACAAATTCGGCAGATACGATTGATGTCGGTGGTTATGTCATGCATAGATTGGAGGTGGGCGACGTACTGTTTACCGGAGATGGGACTGAGGAAATTACAAAATTTACACTTTATTTGTTAGGATGGGTTCGGTGATCTCTTCAGTGGTGTTTGTGGGCTTGGCTCGAGGGATGCGCACCTGTATCGGCGTAACTATGTTTGGATCAGTCTCTGAGGGCTGGTAGACCACACCGTGTTCGGCCCACTGATGGAAGTAGTAGTTGAACTTGGTACAGTAGAACGTCAGACAGGTCTCGCAAGTCATTACTTGGCTGAGAAGTTCAGTATCGTCCTGAGAATTAGTTCTGTTTGCAATCTGGTCAATGTGCACCTTATAGTGATAGGAGATCTCCTCGATGGTTCGGAGTTTTGATTTACAAATCACACAGCTGAGATGAGCCTCCACAAAGTGCGGCTGAATATCCGAAGCTGAGGGCACACTCTGGCCGCATATACCACATACAACCCCTTCGTTCGGATTATCATTCGCTTGTGTTGCCTGGGCGAGGGGGCTACGACCTCGAAAACTGACACCGTCGCATATTTCCATATGGATCGCCATGACATCGGCGGTCGGAAAGAAGTCACGACAAACTTCACACTGTGGCGCTTCCATACGACCCTCGAGAATGTTCTTCTGGAAAACATGGGCAAGACTCGTTTGCAGCACTTGATCGCCTTCCCCGTTTACAACAGTTCGGGAGGTAGGCTCCTCATCGTCCTCCTCTTGGTCACTGCCTGTCGCCTCCTGGCCCGACTTGGAGGAGACTGCTGTTGAGGGATGCTCACTTATGTGCTGCAACAACGCGCGTCGATCAACGAAACAGAGGCCATGTTCATCACAGCGGAAACGGGTCAGCCCTACATGGCGCAGTTCATGCTCCAACAGGCCACATACAGAGTGGAGTTCCTTCGAGCAGATACAGCAAACACCCCAGTGCTCTGGTAGGGGCACTGGGGCTGGGGGAGGATCGTGGGGGTTCGCAGCTGCTGCTGCGGCTGCAGCCGCCTCGGCAGCTTCACGGTGTTGCAGCGCCAGCATCTTGGGAGTGTGCTTGAGAGCCATTCTGAATACTATGTCATAGAGACTGAAAGCAACGGGACTAGTGTAGAAATGGTCTGCAATTTCATCGCAGAAATTTGCAATATATTCCGAGATCGCTTGTTGGTTGTAGTGTGGATGGAAGATAACCGGGAAGACGGAGGAAGTGCAACTCTCCTCATTGAAAACCCGCATAAATGCGTTGTACGACCTTAAGTCACCCGTGATTGCTTGTGCTGAGACGGACTCATGCCGGGGCAAGCAACGATGTTTTGAAAGCGTGCTGGCACCAACTCAACTAGTCGCTGTACTACGCGATTTTCATCAACCTGGAGGGCATACATGAGTCCGTTTATTACAACAAGACGACATTCACTAGCTTCTGGGCTGAACTTCTCCTCACCTGCTCGTAAAGCGTCGGGGGAAATTGAAATGAACTCCTCGTGCACGTTGGCGTTTGTGGAGCGTATAGAACATTCGGTAGATTCCGTTGACCAAGCTAGCCGGATTGGGGCTTCAAAAACAATGGCAAGAGGAACCCTGCGTTGACTATCAACAAGGATGAACTTCGTACACTGGTAGAGGTCATGTGCGTTTGACGGTGTCGCGGGTACCGCCAATTGTGTGAGAATAGAGTTTACGATTGCGCTACCGCTGGAAGCAATAACTTCTCGCAAGCAGACAGATTTGAGATTGTCAAACAAATTATCCGGCAGGACCGCAACTGCCTTGCGTTCTATTAGCTTTTCAGGATCAGCTGTGAACATACCTTCCATTAGAGCTGGGAGATCACTTGCAATGCCAAATCTGAGGAAAAAGAAGCGTTCTTCATCAACAAGTGAGTAGATCCTGAAGGCATTTGTGCCAGAAGGTTTCGCAGGCAAAGGCGGATTACTCGTTGGCTCGTAACATACCAAAAGAATTGTATCCTTCCGACCGTTCGGTTTGAGTAAGAAACAATCCATCATATGAATACGTTGTAGATGAGCCGACGGTGCAGGTTTCTGCTCACCGCCATCGGCTGCACCTGTATCCTGGCCCTTTGAAACTGCTTCAATTACTTTCTCGATAACGGCGTATGCATCAAGCTCGACTGACATATCAGCGTTTACCTTTGAAGCGCGGTCGAATTCTGAAATAGGAATAGCAGATCGTTCCGAATTTGAGAAGGTGATGTTGCGGCGGTTTCGTGAAAACGGCACGCGATCAAGACTCCAAGTGTCCGTTAAAGCAATACCGATGAGCTGACTGTCGTGGTTTACGGCGGCAATCAGTCGGTGCAAACACGGAGGATCCAGTGCATCGATGTTGACCGAGTCGTCTCCCCCAGCCCTCTCGGCATACCCTATTATTTTTTCCATTGGCAGGGCAACTAGGTCGTTCAAATAATCATAAAAGTCGTTCGACACAATAATCTGAGATACATCAGTCATAAACCGACCGACGTTTCCAGCGCTGTTTATAGCATTGTACTGTGCAAGCGACACAACCAAATCTGTGAATGGGGGACCTGTCTGTACTAAAACGTTTAGGGTACCATCCAAAAGGTAGGCCGGTTCAATTCGCAGATCAGGATCAAGGGTTTGTGCGAGTGTGGATAACTCATGATTGACCAAAGTTAGATTCGACATTAAAACCGGCTGTTGGTGTATCATAGGAGCAAACCAAACAAGCCGGTTGGCGAGGTTGTCGTAAGGCTTGGACATGAATGCGTGAAGCAACTCAACGACTCGATCAGGATCGTTCACACGACCCATCAGACTCTGTAAGCTTGAAGAGGGCCCAAAGAATAACCCTGCGTGCTGATTGCTTGGTTTGCAAATCTCTACAAACATTGAATCAAATGTACTATTCAGATAGGGACACTTCAAAAAGTTTGTATAGGCGTCCAGGTCAGAGCGCGTCTTCAATGATGTTGCCAAGGCGCTGTAAACGTTTGAGCCCCAACTAGTTGCAGCTGCGTTGCTGCTCCGAACCTGACGAGTGCTGTGAGCCTTCTGAGTTGTGCTAGCGACAGCCCGAGCACTTTTTCGACGCAAATTTCTGAACCGTTTGTCTGAAATGATACTCTGAGCATCAAAATCGTAGATGTCTTTGACCCCAGTAGTGGCTGCACCAGCTGTAGCCGCTTCTTCATCCTGAAAGAGGTTGGCAACACCACTATTATCTGCAGAGCTGTGTAATGCTGAAACCTCCGCAGAGAGGCCTACATCGTTTTCGAGCTCAGAATCACTGTCGCTTTCATCGTCATCGTCATCATCGTCCTCATCCTCTTCCTCTTCATCCTCATCTGTGTCTTGATTCATGGCTCTCAGTCGTTTTTGCCCTCTCGTGCCAGATGCGGCACCCTTCCTAGGCCGTGGGACACCATCGCTGGCATGCACAGACCGTTCATCCTCTGAAGGGGCGTATTCGCTGTCTTCAGCGACATCTTCATCTTGGTCTGGCTCGGGAGGGCTATCGAGCATGGCGTCACTGACGAAGTAGGCTGTGATGGGTTCCCCAGCAGACGCTGCAGATTTCCCTGCCTTTGTAGCAGGGGTTGCGGCACCTCGACCACGCTTACTGCCGCTGACTATGCTGCCACGTTTCCGGCCACGGCCACGAGATATAGACTCCGAATTCGATGGCGCAGGCTCTCCGGTGCTGGCACGGAGTCGCTTTCGGTGCTTTGCCCCCACGGGTACCGCCACCTCTGCCCCGACTACGACGCCCAGAGGGCGTTGCTGGCGTGAGTGACTGCGACGTGGTCGCTGAGGGTCCTGTTGGTTCAGACTCAGGTTTAATTTGCGGTTTGTCCATTGTCTATCAAAGTAATGAAAAAAGGTAGTTTACTCAAACGCATGCCAGAGACCATGAAAACGCGTGAAGGCCTTTAAACGCGTTGGTATGCTGCAGATTAGTCAAACCAAACACACAGTTTGACCAATGATTCAATGCGGAGTAGCGTTTATTTTAACTCAACTAGACTACAAGCACAAACAAACTGTGACAGGAAAGCACAAACAAAATATTGATTGATAACCGTTGCAAATGCATGTGTATCATCGATATTTCAAAATGTTGGTAGTCGTCTGAGACAATACAGAAAATTCTGTGGTAAGGAAAAAGAACGTGGTTTGTGTTGAAAATTAAGACCTCTATGAGGAACTGGACGAGACGAGGGAAGAAAATAAAGCGATTTCTCGGCTGGGCACACTGTTCAACTAAACCTTGGGACACGTGAAGGCAGCAGGCTAAAAGATTGAACATGCAAACAAGAAAATAAGGCATGGTTTAATGCCAACAGGCCGTTAACTCTGCCTCATTGACGGATTTAGAATCCTGCGTTGGATTGGGTTTATTATGATACTAAGACTAAAGTTGGCCTTTACCCAGAACAAGTGCATGCTAAAAGTTTATCAAAGGTTGAATAAGAGTGCTCGGCCCCCTTAGAAGCCGCTGAGGCGAAAATTCAGCATACATGCCTGAAATAGCAGTTAAACAATTTGGTTAAGTAGCTTTGCATTGTGGTGGTCGCTGGTTTTCCTGACACCCTAGCCAATGCAATGCCAAGGATCTTTTTCCAAGATAGCTGTGGCTATGTATGTGATTAATAATTTACGGTTGAATCAGGCATCAGTCAAGAGAACCCCAGTCAGATAAACTGTGAGAGAGCGACCCGATCAGTCCCTAAATATTTAGGGACTGACAATGAGCGTTCGGGGAAAGTAATTCAGTAACTGCACAAATTTGAGATCCGCAGCATAACGGCATCTTTCCAAGGATATGTGCGACTAGCAGGGGTCAACACATGGTTTATTTTAAACGGTGCGTTTTATCACATTTCCAAGTGGGTTAAACATATCCAGAAAAAGGGCCAATCGACTGAAATGCTGAACTTAGCTCAACAGATCGTCAGCATTTCAATGAAAAATACCTTTCAGAAAATAAAGTACATGGCACTAGCATCGAAAAATATCAGATAAGGTGGGTTGTCTAGGTATGCAAACTATGTGAGCATCGATCTCGCTACTGATAAAATTCAGTAGTGAATATAATCGACCTCAGCCAAACGGTGGTAAGAGATGCGGCATAACGAGTCCAGAGGGAAAAAATCGTGTTAAACGAGCAAAACATTAAAATAGGCGAAGTACCTGAGAAACAATACCAACCGCAATATGGACGGCAACAACAAACCGAAACCCAGATAAAGTCGGTGACTGATTCAAACAACCTGGGAAAATTATTTTCCCATAGAAAGTTTTGAAATCATTGTCTTCCTGAGTTTTTTGTCTTTAACTGTAAAATACTTCCTTATGTTTCTTTCCAATACTTTTTTTATTGCAAGTTTGGTGGGACCTGGCGAGATGGACGATTTCAATTGCGAAAAACTGATATACAAGACTTAATGTTAACCCAGAAGTACCAACAATTTTATATAGAACATAGTTGTACCGTATGAGTCACAACGGGCCATATTTGGAAATTATTTAATGTTTTCAAAGTCCCTGTGAACACCTTGGATTTACTCAGCAGGCGAAATTAGAGCTCACCGGCTTTCAACTAGTATACTGAGCCTCTGCGAGATTTTATTCGACCTACAGTTCACATTAAACAGAAACAAGAATTTATTTGACCCAATTATGAAAACCTGATGGATTTGGTGGGATTTGAACTTGCAACAGCAAGGGGAAGGCTTAAGTATTAGCCCATGCTTTTCCCACTTGAGCTACGAGGCCCTCACGGGAGCCGTGAGTTTAATCAAACTTGGATCAAGTTACCCGCCCAGCCTACTTCAACGCAAGGAAACCCCTTATTATTATTTTTAACTAACTGTCCAATCAGGATTTCCTAAGCAATCAATCTAGAATCCAATACATGACTACCGGGCGTAATTAAGCCATGAATAATTCGTTTGTCCCACTTTTGAAAAATTTTGTGGCCTCAGTGAGATTCGAGCCCGAGACAGCAAGGACAAGGCCTTCGTACAAATAAAATCCTGCCACATACGCTGCGTGGTCCTAGTGGGAGCCGTGAGTACAATCACAGGACGGTGGGTCTCAATGTATCACGAAGCACAGCACATTTACACGTGCATAAAGGTCACTAGCATAATAATCATCAAGACTCTGGTTTGTACGCGAAATTGCTCATCGTTACAAGCCCCTTAAATCAATTGATTAAGGGGCTTGTTACGATTATCAATGATGAAAGGTTTTCATTTTGCGTACAAACCAGTGTCTTGATGATTATTATTAAACTTAAGTTTAAAATACCAAAACTTACCAGCAAATTGTCGAATCAATAGGCATTTTGAAGGGAAACATAAACAAAGCTAAAGTGGCAGCAGAGGGCAGGAGTTTGTTTTATGTTTTTTGCCTGAGTTCTGAGGAGATTGACGGCCACCCAATAGGTGCTTTATCAATAAACCTATTATAAAAACTTTGTGGCCGATGCGCAAGCAGTCAATGAATGTTGTGGGACGGTAAACTGGCCACAGCTATTATATACGTGGCATGTGTTAGGGCTGTTGCTACCAGACCTAGTGTATGTTCACTGCGATGGTAGCGCGAGTTCGCAATTTTTATGTGGAAGTTGAAATGCCAACTGAGACAACTTTTCCACAACACACTTATTCTCGCCTTCATTTTGGATTAATATCACAACAATAATTACTTCTCCTCGACTACCTCTGAAGTAGACGCTGAAAACTTTATTACAGAATTCATTTCTTCATTTACTGGAAAAGTTTCCTCTTATATAAATATGTCAGAAAACTGAATCCAACATAATTTTGACAAAGTTTTTCGGGTAGAAATGCGCGTTATGCGCGAACTATCTACTTATATTGAATTTCAACATTCTTGAAAGCTAAATTTCTACCGAAGTAACTTATGGGTGCACTTCATACAGTAAGAACTTTTTTTATAAAAATTCTAATTGGCTGGAACACGGTTATTTCACGGAGTTTTAAATCCTTATAACACCTTATCTTATATTATCCAAAGTATCCCTCCCTACTCTCTTAGGCTGCACACTTTATCGGCTCTTGGGACTCGGGCGTTAGCAATAGGACCAACGCCGGCACTCCTTCTGGAAAAAGGGCTGTGACTATGACCGTTACACCCAGGGCTCGCGCCCCAACTCTTTATTTTCGCAGACCATGGCCGGCAATCCAGTCAGAAGCATTGTAACCAAAAACTAAGTGGGATATAATAGTGTGCCTAACTTGGAGTGCATATATTTCCATTCCAAATGCAAGATACAACCTCGAGAATTTGAATGCGCTCACATAGAAGAACAAGTTTGGGAAAAGGTCAGCAATAGCATAAACCTCAACACAAAATGCAAATTAAAATAAATTCAAAAGAATACCGTGTCAAAGGCGTAGCAGAGTATGGGCAATGATCCAATAAAGACCGAGGAGGGACCAGAGACAGTTGGATAACTTAATTGCGCTCTGCGCACCTCTTACAGCTTGAACGCATGCCCGACCATCGTTTTCTATTTACTATAGGAAAGAAGTGGTATTATTAGCCTTTTTACGCTTATTGTTATAAATTATAAACTTCTTATACCTGTGAATTACAGTGGAGCCTCAAGGGACGAGCAGTCCCACCGACGAACAGTTCAGGTAACGAGCGAGCCACTAGCAGATAATTGTTTTCAATTGACAAGCTTCCGCTAAGTCAATGGGTTATCAGTTTGTGTTTGCCTCTGTCCGCCTTTGAGTCTTGAATCCAGGGCATAGGTTCTCAGACGCCTAGAGCTCTCGCGAGGCTGGTGCCAAAACTCGCGTGGCTCCAGTAGTGAGCCGATAAGGAGCATGAGGCAGACAGGTGACAGCGTGATTCAGCGGTCATAGCGCTGAAAACGTGAGCGGAACTCCGCAGCAAACTTCTGTATTTATTTTTTTGTGGTTTTGTGTCTACAATTTTTATTCCATGATATCGCAAATTAAGCTGTGTGCTAAAGTTATTGTTTTTAAGAGGAAGAAAGACATAATAACTGAAGATTTGAAAAATAAAACCATAGCAAAGCACAAATTTTGTGTATGTATGACTTATCTACTCAGGGGTATGGCACGTCCTCGTCATAAGCCGCGTAATTTGAGTAGGAAGGAAGAATTTAAGAAGCTTGATCGGGCTAAAGGTGTTACTTTCGTTACCAGGTAACGTCCAAAAATCCCAGAAGATGTTGAAAAGCTGCTGTTGGTCTGCATGTATAAAATGCAATTGCATGATGGTTGTGTCTCTGGAGCTAATTTTGTGCGAAAGCAAAAGTGGTGCATGTGGACATTGGCAGGAGGACACCAAGCGTAGCGTATAAAGATGAAAATCTATCTAATTCGAGCCGGTGATTATTTGAAAAATTCTGGAAGAGAAATGGTTAACAGTGTCGTGTGGTAGGTGGAGGCTGACAGCTCCGATAAAACTGCTGCCAAGAAATTTGTGTCAGAATTCCAGGAAATCCTTGCTGGAGAGGATGTCTCGCCTCAACAAGTTTTTAATTGTGACGAGACTGGCCTGTTTTGGAAGAAGTTGACGAACAGCACCTACATAATGCAAGAAGAACAATTTTTCCTGGCCAAAAGCTAATGAAGGATCGGCTTACCCTCGTGCTCTCCACCAGTGCAAGTGGCAATTGAAAGGTCAGGCCACTGCTCGTCTATCACTCGGATAATCCAAGAGTGTTCACGGAATGTGAATTGCACAAGACGTGACTGAATGTGATGTGGAGGTCGAATACGAAATCCTGGGTCACGTGGCATTCTTCAGCGACTTGGTCGATTACGTATGTGGCCTCTCAGTGAAAGGTATCTTGCAAAGAAGCTATTACAATGCAAGGTTTTTCTTGTCCTCGTTAATGCTCCTGTGCATCCTCTTCAGATACGAGATGCTTTGCTTTCAGTAAACCAGTCAACCACCATCACGTTTCTTCTTCCCAACTCCACTCCACTTGTCCAATACATGTACCAGGAAGTCATTGCTAACTGTAAGAATTTAGGGAATGCAAGTCTCCGGTTCCCGATGAAGTACCAGCCAAGCTGTTGAAAGAGTAAGCGAGAGAGCTGGCAAAACAACTCTCTACGCTTTTCCAAACATCGTTCCAGACCGGAAGTCTACCAGCCGACTGGAAATCCGCATGGATTACGCCGCTTTATAAGGGTGGAAGCCGGGTCTCTGCAAACAATTATCGACCGGTCAGCCTTACTTCAGTTTGCTGCAAAATAATGGAAACAATACTTAAGCAACAACTAACGCAGTTCCTAGAACATAACAATCTGCTATCCGAGATTCAGCAAGGTTTCCGTAGAGGTAGATCCTGCGTCACAAAGTTGCTCTACTGTTCAGAACGTTGGACTGAAGCGGTCGATAGAGAAAAACGGTGCACGCAGTCTATATCGACTTCAAAAAAGGCTTTTGATAGCGTGCCGCACCACCGCCTTCTTTATAAACTCAACCGCATATGCGTAAGAGGTAGACTTCTGACATGGATAAAAAACTTCTTAACTGGCCGCTCACAAACTCTCCATATGAGCGACAAACAGTCGACCAAGGTTGAGGTTGAGAGTGTTGTTACCCAAGGCTCTGTTCTCGACCCTATTTTGTTTATTGTCTACATCAACGATTGTGCCAACGAACTGAACTGCGATATTGCCATGTTTGCCGATGATCTCAAACTTTGGCCCGTCATTCAAACTGCGGCTGACGAAGAGAACTTGCAGGCAAACTTACATCGACTCCAGAAATGGTCAAATGACTGGCTCTTGCCGTTTAATGATAGCAAGTGCAACATCATACGAGTCGGACAAAGCAATCCTTCGAATCGTACGGTTTACAGTCTGAATGGCATTCCATTGAAAGAAGTGGATGCCCAAAAGGACCTGGGAGTCTGGATCACGCCCTCGCTTAAACCCTCCCTACATTGCGCAAAGGTAGCGAAGTCAGCCCTGTCGATTCTGTACCTCGTTAAACGAGCTTTCGCAGCGTTCACTACCGACTGCTTCGCTAAAGTCTTCGGTACATTCGTGCGGCCACAGTTGGAGTCCGCTATCCAAGCTTGGAGACCCTGGGCGGCGAAAGACATAAACATCCTCGAAAAGGTCCAAAGGCGAGCAACAAAACTTGTCCTTGGACATAGTTCACAGCCTTATGAAACACGGCTGTCGAATCTTAATCTCTTTCCCTTGCGCTATAGACAGCTTCGGGGGGACCTGATACTAACATTCCGCATACTACGCGTCCAGGACTGTTGTCTCGTCCTAGGTGATTTCTTCGAGCTATCAACATAAACGAACTTGAGAGGTCATCCTCTCAAATTACGTATGACTGGAGCAAGGCTAGACACTCGGAAGTACTTCTTCTCCAAAAGAGTAGTCGAAGCTTGGAATAGTCTTCCTCTAGATGTTGTTATGTCGGACTCCTTGGAGGTTTTTAAGCGAAAGTTAGATCGATATAATGGTGCGCGCTACAACACGAACTGAAAGCTGCAAGAGTGACTTGAGCGAATAAGGTATTTATGATACTACTAGCTATATGTAAGTAACATTTCTTTATGTTTGTTATTTTCGTTTGTGGTCTTGCACTCTCCCATAATTCCCATGCTGGGGTCCTCGAGGTCTTCGCTGCTTAACTATTTGCACACCTTGGTGACACTGTGAGTGTTCGCATCAGCTGGACCTGGCGGCCGTCGTCCATGAGGTGTATGAACGTTCTCCCTTGGTTCGAACCGCAATGGACCGAGGATGATCTGGGCATATATTTCCGCCTTTGAAATCCCACAACGGACTCTGCAATCCGCAAGGGAGCATCTGGCTGATTCATGTTACCTCCGCAATGCCCTTCGTTGGACCCCCCAAGGGCGACAGTTTTTTCTCCTAAATATCACCGGGAGTTTTTTTTTACTGTATGCTCTTTTTCAACTATGTTGGCCTGACGAACATATCGAGATACTATTTTTTTGATACCACAACTCGCATGTACAAATAGGGAATTCAAAGTTGACTCACCTTCATCTACCTCAAATATACTGATACTGATACTGATCCATGAAAGCCTTGTAAGAGATGTGTATTGATGTGATAGACACTAAAAAGCTAACCTTCATAGAATTTTGGAAGGAGCACTTCAATACACTTGGTGCCTTATGTTTGAGCGATAAGGCCTGGGAAGGAGTGATACGGAGGATCAGAAGCTCTGCATTATGAATCCTGTGGCCCAAGGTTGTCCCATGAGCGAGACTTTAAATTTTTTCTCCTGCCTTTGCACTAGTGGATGACCTGGAAGTGCATCATCTATTGGATGATCTTGTTGCTCTGCGGCTAATTGTGGGTCTGTATATGAATGCTGCTGAAGTGCGGGAGTAAGTGCATGAGCTCAGTGATTAACTGACTACTGAGGAACCCATGGAACTTCAGAAGGAGCTGAATCATAAGAAGGTACAATAGCTGTCATCAGGGGAGGAGAAGGCAATGGAGGATGTGGAATCTTCCAGTGAGATAAGCGAAGTGTTGGGAATGTTTGAAAAGGTGAACGCTTTTTGTGAAACCCATCATTATAAAGCAGTGAATGCACGTGTGATAACTAGTTTAACGATAATTTGCTATCACTGTTTAGAGACATCCTCAAATGAAGACAAAAACATTTTTCAATAGATTCGTTCTTTAAAAACGTAAAGAGAAGAGTTACGAGTGAATGTTAATATCAACCCGGTCCCAGTGGGGTGAAATTCACAAGAAAAAAGAGCCAGCATGACTCAGAGGTGCAGTCCCTTTCCACACCATAACCCCAATTTTCCTTCCCACCTCCCCATATTTTATCTCAAGCCAGCAACAACTATTCATAAGCAAAAGTACAGCTGAAAACTGTAAAAAACATTTATAATAATTACATATATTATAATAATATTATAAAAGGTTATATTGATGTTTTAGCGGGTGGGATGGATAAATTTTATTTCCATTATTTTAAATATTGAAATTGATCTCACAAAGACGAGCTTTTCAAATGACAAGCTCGATGCCGTAATTAAGTAAACGACTTCACCAAGTCTCCATTATAAGCCAAAATTCTAACAAGTAGTTTACGATATCTCCAAAGAGACCTCTAAAATTGCGTACCCTTGAAGCTTTCCGTCCATCATTGAGTATAAGAATAATACCTGAGGGCTATATCTGGCGCCGTCTAAACTTCGCACCATTTTTATTATATTATAAATTGTTAAATTCCTTTGGTTCACCTTGAAATTATTGATCCACTGGTCGATCAACCATACAACATGACCTGTTCTATAACAACATTTTCTGACGAATTAATGGATCTTCTGCCACATTTGGGTACGACTAGTGTCTTCGTAACCGTTATCCAATAAGCCTTTTAATAAATTGAAGTAATTAAGTCCGAAAATGAGTAGCGAAAAAAATGCAAGCACCATTTTATGTGGCAACCTATTCCAAATCATGTATCTGCTACCAATGGTACGCATCTGCTTATGAAAATCTTGGCCTGGGATTCAGCGTTGTGCGCACTCAGCAACTACGCTCACTCAGTCGTAACGCCCCAATATTTGGCGCTCTCTTCACCATGAGAGAAGTCGACCTCATCCTGTCAAGGAAGAGATTATTAGAGAATTCTGCGGAAAATGGCCTTGTCAAATTTCCCTGCCCTCATCCCAAGGTTGACAAGCAACACATTAATAACTACCCTGGTTGTTATGTTGAACAAGTTGCATCCAATTTGATCTGCGGCCTGGCTGTATCAATACGTAGGTAAATCTGTACTGAACCGCACTATGGTTGACTGAGGGGGATCCCATAACAAATATACGTCATTTATACCCATAAGAATGTCAATTCCACCAGTAACTCCTAGTAAACCGAAGTAGAACCTTCGCTTAAAGGTAAGCCCGAATGCAGTCTCATCCGACCTCGAAGATCGAAGAATTCAAACTTTATTTATGTGTATCGTACCCCTACACGTTTTATGTCAATTTTTAAGTGTATTTAATGTTGTCTATATATACTTGAATATATAATTTAGATTGTAAATAAAAAGGCTCAACAAGAGCTATGCCCATAACCTTAGAAATATGCAATATACAGTATAGCCTCGGTATACCGTAATCTGACGAACCAACAACTTGCTAGCCTAAAAATTTGATTCTTTGTGGTTTCGCCGACTTAATACTGATTAAACTTTTAAACAGTCGTACATTTAACCCCTTACATATACGAAGTACCTTAATCGCCTTCTGCGCAATAGGTACAGGAATCTCATTTTATTTAATCTTCTGGCACGCAAAGATGGGTACCGCCAGTTTTTTCGGCGATGGCTCAGAGGTATCGCCATCACTCCCCACACATTGGTGCCTTGGTTCAAACCTTACAGTTTCCACGTATTTTAACTTATTAAACGGTTAAGAGATTTTCCACCTTTACTAAGCAAATTATTCTCAGTATTTCTCGAAAAAGGTTTCTTCCCCGATTATTGGAAAACTTCTATTATAATACCAGTTTTTAAATCGTGTTCCCGTTCTGACATTCATAACTATCGCGGTGTTCATGAAATGCCCTCTCTTGCTAAACTCTTCGAAAAACTCATTGCAAAACAAATCAATGAGGTTTTCATGAGTAATCAAATCATCAAATTTTCTAAACACGGCTTTTTACTGGACCACTCTCGTGAAAACTGCCACATTTATTTTCTAAATCTACAAACATCTCTTCCTAATGATCATTTATCGGTAGTAGTTTTCTATTTTGATCTTCGTAAGGCATTCGATAAAGTGCCTCATAGACGACTTCTAGCTAAAGTAGAAGCTATAGGATGCCGTAGTCCCCTTACTGACTTTATTAGATCATACCCATATGATCAAAACCAAAAATCTTTTGTGGGGTCCTCGGAAGGAGCACAATAAGCGGGTCCCAGAGTAAATGAAGAAACACTAGAGCCTGTCTTACGGGAACCGTGGTAATAGGGGTTTTATGGGTGGGGTAGCCGAGCGATAAAAAGTGCGCGTAAAAAGGTGAAAGTAAATTAAAAATCGAAATTTATAAATAAACATAAAGTTTAAATGAGGTGAATGTAACCCACGCAAAATGAAAAAGGAACGGTTGACATCAAATGAAATGAAAGCTCCGTAAATGAGTGTTCCTATTGGTGGAAATGGAAATAAAACCGACCCAATGTAATCGGAGCCAAAAAGAATAATTATACCAACGAAGCGCTCCAATTGAAATCGTTGAAATGGAAACCGGCGAAGGAGAACGCAAACGGAGACACCCAGGAACAAAGAAAACACATGAAAAGTGAAGCTGAATCGCGATAAAGAATGGGCATGTTAATTAAAATTCCGTGCATTACATGGGATAAGTACGCATGTTAATGAAAAACTGGGCTCAGCAAAGTGGTTTCAGTTACTGTGCTTGTCAATAAAGAGCAGAAGGAAGGCAAAGTAGAATTTAATGTATGCGAAATAAAAACCCAAACAAAGGAATTACACCTAGGGAAACGGGAATGGCAGTTTATAAGAAGGGCAGGGTAAAGAAATAAGAACCAACTTTTCCCTTATGTTACAATATTATTATTTGGAAAAACAAAATAAGACCAGATTATGCGTAACAAGATGGAAATCTAGGAATCTAATTGCACTAAATTGCAAAGATAAAAGAAAAAGTAGCACGTCAAATGTAGTATCATCAGTTGGAAGCGAAGGTTTTATTGAAGGTTTTTATCCCAATTGTAGGATATCACCGCAAAGGGGAAAACGGAGGAGAGGACCTCAGCTGAAAAAGTCAACGGAGGAGGAAAATATAATGAAAATAATAGACTCCAGCCAGATTGCGGAGTACCTACATGAAAGAAAACTACTTTCTACGAAGATGTTGTGCGCCTGCAGAAAGAATATGACCCAATAGGCCTCAGCAGAGCTAACTGACGGTTTCTTATTTAAATTCACACGCTACAGACAAAAGAAGTGTCTAAGAAAGGGCACAATTTCCGAAGGAAGTAGATTAACGCTTCCGAAGATAATGAAAATTGTCTACCGGTACGTGGAAGGTGTGCGAGCCAAGCGCTGTGCGGCACTAGTTGGTGTGAATCGCAATACTGCAATGCAATGCTACGCAATTTGCCGTAATGTGTTTTCGAACAAGTAAGTAACCGAAGCTGGCCGTCGTTGAAGGCCGTGATGACGAAATGGGTTGCCAAATTAAAGTGTCATAGTAACCGGCGAATGGAAAGCCTACGGCAGGCTACTCCAGGAGGGATATCAGAATCATACAGTTAACCACAGTAAGAATTTAGTAAACCATCAAATGGGTAAGCACACCAATGCCATAGAAGCCTTCTGGAGCCGACTAAAGTTAAAGCTGTCTGAAAAGGGTCCGGCCTCGGGAAGAGCTGTGTGGGCCCACCTCGATGAAGCACAGTACCGCCTGTGGTATGGACTGAAATGGGACAATATATGGCAGGTCTGGGGTACATTTTTAAGCCACATGGCGAATGCCTGCCCGTTGAGGACTACAGAATATGCCCAAGAAACGAAAACTACAAATGAAAATAAAGTTAAATCGAAGATAGACATTGCGGATGTTGATGACTCAGAGGTCGAATGAACCGGGAGCAATCGAGTTTGAAGGCAGCGCAGACAGGGACGACGGCTACCGGATTCAATACCACAGGAAAATGATGCACAATTGGAAGATATCTTATCAACCACCCTTAAATTCCCTCATGTATTTTAAAAACTGTATGTTTGCTGTTATTAAGTAAACGAGTAACAAAAGTGTATTTTTTTTTACCGCAACCGAACAGCTAACCGTAGCCCTTCGACGTTTTCGTCAATCTCATAGTCCTGGACCAGATGGCGTACCGATCAGTATTATAAAGACGGATGCTAATGATATTTTTCCGTCACTTCTATGTAAGATATATAATCTAGCTCTTGAAAGTGAAATCTTTCCCAGTGTATGGAAGGAATCGCATATTCTACCTATCCCCAAACGCGGCCAATCTACGTCATTTGACGATTTTAGGCCAATCAACACGCTGTCCGCAGCTTCGAAAATCTTGGAGACCTTGATCAAAGATAAGATGATGTATCATTTAACTGAGAATAACCTATTGAGTGCAGCCCAGCATGGGTTCCTCAAAACTAGGTCTTGTGACACATGTCAGCTCTCTTTCTTTGATCATGTTCTACAATCTAGGGATAATGGCTTTGCACTTTACATAGTCTATTTCGATTTCACCATAGCCTTCGATCGTGTTGACCATGCCCTTCTTCTCCTGAAACTCTCCTCTTTCGGTATATGTGGTAAACTTCTGAGCTTGATACCTTCTTACCTGAGCTCTCGTACACAACATGTTAAGATCTCCAATGCTATCTCAAACTCGGCACGTGTGAGGAGTGTAGTTATTCAGGGTAGTGTGCTAGGCCCGCTTTTATTTTGTCTTTTTGTCAATGATGTGCCAAGTTTATTTCGAAATGGTAGGCCCTTTATGTATGCTGACGATTTAAAAGTTGCCTATCGATACAAGCCGGCAGATCGCGACACCGTGCTTGATCTATTAAAAAATGATCTCGAGGCCTTTGCCCAGTGGTGCTGCACATGGCGCCTTTCCCTTTCTTGGCACAAATGTTCCATTATGGTTGTCGGTGACAACCATCAGCCTCATCTAAGCATAGATGGCCACCATATAAATGTACCTGGCGTTGTTAAGGACCTGGGCATATCATATTCCAACGGTCTCAATCTTTCAGAACATTGCGCCCTGATTGTCTCCAAAGCACGCAGAACTGCCTGGTTTATCCTCCGAAATTTTAAAACTATTGATATTAGACTTCGCCTTTTATAAAATGTACGTTAGACCTGGCCTGGAATACTGCTCGTTTCTTTTTAGCCTTCTGCGCGCTAGCGAACGGAAGAAAATAGAATCGGTCCAACACTTCTTCACGAAAAGAATTTTATCGTTGGAGCACCGTAATCTGTCGTATCAAGAACGCTGTGGGCTAGTTAACATTGATCCCTTATGGTTTTGCAGAGTGCAGAAGGGACTATTTTTGCTGTTTAAGCTTTTGAATAGTCGTACATTTAATCCCCTTATCACTGTGAGACAGCTTGACCATCCTCGGCGCAGCAGTCATCGCAATGTCTTTTTATTTCTTCCATTAGCTCCCACAGTTAAGTATCGACGGTTCTTTTTGGTAAACGCCATGGCCATGTGGAATAAACTTCCCCATAATATAAAAGTCCAACGGAGTTATTCTTTGTTTAAGATTACCATTACTAGTTTTTTGCATTCAGAACAGTATCCAAGAATTCTGGGCGCCAACACGGTAGAATCTGTTTTCCTGTTCGACGGAGTGCGCGGCATCTGAACTCGATCCCAGGTGTTACCTTGAGAGATACGGCACCGTCTGTGCAGCCTGCACCCGTTGACTTCTTCGGCAGACAGTGAGTGACCGTACACGGATGCTTTCTTGCCTGAGGCAGAATCCCGGTTCCTAGCAAAGACAGAGAGACTGCATACAGACTGCAATTGTGTTAGCCCTTCCCTGATCTGAATTGCTATCATCCTTACAGGCGGCAGTTTTTTCTCCTGAATAACATGAAAATAGGAAAAACACTTATGATGATATATATTAAGGAGTTTTTTTCACTGCCAGCCTCTACCCACTGAATATTTCATCTGACAATGCCTGTAAACTGGTATTAAATACAACTATTATTATTATTATTATTATATGGCGATATGTAACCTATCGGAATGTAAGCAGAGCCAAAAATGAGGAAGCTTGGTTTGACGTAGCTACGCAATGCGGAAAAGGTGGAGGTAAACGGTAAACAAAAGGGGGGAAAAATTGGAGGTAAATGAGAAGTAAAAGTAAAATGAATCTGGCCAATAACAATGTAAGCAGTAGGATCTAAGAAGAGCAAGCGAATGGATTTAAAATCATGTGCTCACACGAAATCTTGGCATAACGGCAAGGAAATCTGACAGCAACCATTGAATAGTAATCATGGTAACGAAGGGTGGAATGAAAAAAATTTAAACGGCTATTGCGAAGAACTTGCTAGTGCCTGAACGGCAGTACGCAAAATTAGAAAAGAAAGAGCATGGGGGTAACACAAGTTAAGAAATGCGAAGGATAGCGTGTAAACGAGGACGAAAAATTTAAACAATAAACCGTCAAGTTGCAGTAAATAATAGTCTAAATGGGAAAGGGAATGAAATTGAGTTGAAATAGACAGGTAACACCAATGAGGTGGAGATGAAAAGTAATCAAGTGGACAACGCTAATAAGAACTTATAACCTAATCAAGGCCAACAACCGTAACTGGAAGTATTTAGCAGAAAGGAACCTAAAGTGAAAGGGCACCTGCCGGGAAGAGGTAATTAAACGAATTTGTATGTTAACGTTAGCATACACAGAACACCTGACCTGATGCCCTCACTGCTCATATGAAGTGCATGACGATGAAACCGACGTTTAGCCTATCCCTTAGCAAGAAAAGATAACCTAACCGTTAAGCGAAACATTCAAAAAAATAAGGACATAGCAAAACCATCTGTTATCTCTGTAAGGTACATTAACCAAATAAGTAAAATAAATGCTAACCTTGACCATAACCTCAAGGGAATAAGATACACGAAACTAAGAGAACAGGTATACGTAACAATTTACTCAAACCGGAAAAGGAAGTCCTAACCATAATCCTACACCAAACTCTAACCGAATTTGTAGGCTCAACCATAATCGCAAACCTTAAAGGGAAAACTAACTCGGTGGGAAAAGCAAACGGTTACGCTAATCATGCCAGCAAACATATCATCATCTATAATACTAACCCAAACAACAACTGTAAACCTAACCCTAACCTCCAAACAAACCTATAGCCTAATCATTAAGACAAAACTGCCTAACACGAAAACTTAATCCTTAATCGAAGCATCAACGGAAACCTTTTACAGAAAAGCCAACCCAACCCTAACTTCTAACCGAAAACTAACCGGAAATCCAACCCTGACGTTAATCCCTTACCCAACCCTAGGCAAAAACCTGAAGTACAACACTAAAATTAACCCTTAACTCAACCCTTACCGAAACCGTAACCCTTTACTTAACCCTTAAACTAATGATTACCTAATGAATAACCATAAACGTAACCTCTAAACTGAACGTAATCCCAAATATAACTAAAAAACTAACGCAAACCTTCAACATGACCCTTAAGCTATCGCAACACCTAACTGTAAAGCGAACAGTAAAGTAAAAGGTAAAACCCAACAATACCCATAAAGCAAACCTTTAAGCTAACCCTTACTGAAAACGTAACCTTTACTTTTGTGCTGATGGAAATCTAATAAATAACCATAAACGTAACCTCTAAACTAAACGTTATCCCCAATATAAGAAAAACCCTAACGCAAACCCTCAACATGACCCTTAAGCTATCCCAAAACCCAACTGTAAAGTGAACAGTAAAGTAAAAGATAAAACCCAACAATAACCATAAACCAAACATTTAAGCTAACCCTTGGGCTAAAGTGAACCCTAAACCTAAACCCGAACCTAAACATACACCTAACAATAAAACAAACTGTAGCCCCAAACCAAGTAAACGCGAAGTAAACGTAATGCCGAAGCATTCACAAACCCAAATACTGTAATAATAAACGCGGTTGGGAGTAACGCTCAAACCTTAAAGAAATCAAACAGCAAATTTAATTGAAAAGAGTAAAGTGGTGGAATTGAGGTAAGCCCAGACATCCAGCCGACCATGCATTGGAAAACCAACCCAATACGTAAACTGCCTGCAAGCAGCGCACCAGACCCACACGCAAATCCAAATTCCAGGGCAAACCTCAAGTAAACTACAGACAACTAAGTAAACCATCACAAATACGGCAACCTCTGACCTAAATTAACATAAAACTTTAGATGGGCAGACGTAGAATGAACCTTTGAATATAATATAACCGGCGCAAATGACAGAGCTAGGTGAAGGCACCGGTAACGGAGTTACGAAACACACCGACCGAGAAGGGAATTAAGAGATCTATACCTATGAACGCAAAACGGAAAAGTGTCAAAAAGAGGACGGCCGCAAAGGATAAGTAATTAAGGCAGTACTCCAAAACTATCCATAGACTATACGATAAAAGGAAGACAAACCAACCTAACCACCCCTCCTAAATCTCATCCAGGCGGAAAGTCTGTTCCACCGTCTAACAAAACGACTAATGAAGGACAGATAGGCGAGCAAAATAAACGAACGACCAAAATTAAACGAATGCATTTAAAATAAAACTCCGTACTGTAAACCATCCATAGACTTAACCCTGTAAGGAAGACCAACTAACCTTACAGCTCCTCCTTAATCTCATCCAAGAGGAAAGTCTGTACCAACGCCTAACAAAACAGGTAATGTAGGAGAAAAAGGGGAACAAAACGAATGGGAGACCTAATGGCAGGACAAATGCAGATTCAGTTCAGTTCAGTTCAGTTTTATTAAGGGAAATATAGGCGAAGCCTTTGAGCTCCCTATTGATGTCAGTGACACTGTAAATTAAAAAGGCTGACATATAATGGACGTTGGACAAAGGGTTATCTCACGGACACACTGCAGGGCATCGGACAAACAATTATAAAATAATGTTACTCAAAAATAGGGAGTAGTATGTTATGTGACACGAAAATTTTGGATGGGAATATGTTTCAGGAAATGTGTTAGGTTCGGATGTCGTGGTGGTACTTATGGCTGTACTGGTCAAACTTCCGCTTAAAAGTGTCAACGGATGGGGACATGATTATGTCGGCCGGCAGAGCATTCCAGGCCTTAATCACTCTGTTGGAGAAGAAGAACCTTCTTGTGTCGAGTCTTGCACCTGTCACTCGTAGTTTAATGGGATGCCCTCGCAAAGTAGTGGTAGTGGCCAGCTCAAAAGAAGTCGCCAGATGCAAGGCAACAATCCTGAAGCCGCAGCATTCGAAAGGCTTGTATTAAGTCGCCGCGTAGCTGTCTATAGTCCAGAGGAAACAGATCAAGATTAGACAATCGTGTCTCGTAAGGCAGGCAGCTTTGACCTGGAACAAGCTTGGTTGCACGTCTTTGGACCTTCTCAAGGGTGTTGTGGTCTTTGACAGACCACGGTCTCCAGGCTTGTATGGCGAATTCCAATTGTGGTCGCACGAACATCCCGAAGACCTTATTAAAGCACTCTTTGTCGCACTTTGCAAACGCTCGCTTAATAAGATACAAGCTTGACATGGCAGATTTTGCTACTTTTGAGCAATGGAACGATGGCTTCAGTGTGGGCGTGATCCATACTCCTAGATCTTTCTGAGCCTCTACCTCTGGGAGCGGTGTGTCGTCCAGATAGTAAATTCTCTGGTGCCCTGAGCTGGTTCTGCCAAATCGCAGAATATTGCACTTGGTAGCATTGAATGGGAGCGTAAAAGGGCAAATTAACTCTACCAAGATGAAGAACCAATTAAAACCAGTTGTTAATCCGTAACCAAACATTAAAAGCGCCAGGGCAACCGGGATTCATAAACAGATAAAACCCACAAACCATTGCAACGGAATCACCCCCTCCCCTTCCCAACAGCTCACCTAAACACACACACACAATATAAGGACGCTTACTCAACTCTAACACCTTCGTGTAATATGGCAATATGGCTTATATAACAGTCCACAAGTCAGCAGGAATCCAAAACAACAGCATCAAACAGGCTGTGTAGCTAAATGCTTCCAATGCCCTAAAATACAGAATTGAAAACAGAAATTCATAACACTGTTAAGAGGATCAGTATCAGTATCAGTATATTTGAGGGAGATGTAGGTGAGTCACCTTTGAATTCCCTATTTGTACATGCGAGTTGTGGTATCAAAAAAATAGTATCTCGATATGTTGGCGAGGTCAACATAGTGGAACATAGTTGAAAAAGAGCAGACCGGAAAAAAAAACTCCCGGTGATATTTTAGGAGAAAAAAACTGTCGCCCTTGGGAGGGTGTCCAACGGGGGGCATTTCGGAGGTCACATGAATCAGCCAGATTCTCCCTTGCTGATTGCAGAGTCCGTTGAGGGATTTCAAAGGCGGAAATATATGTCCAGATCATTCTCGGTCCATTTCGGTTCGAACCAAGGGAGAACGATCATACACCTCACGGACGACGGTCGCCAGGTCTAGCTGATGCGAATACTCACGGTGTCACCAAGGTGTGCAAATAAGTTAAGCAGCGAAGACCTCGAGGACCCCAGCATGGGAATAATGGGAGTATGCAAGCCCTCGAACGAAAATAACAAACATAAAGAAATGTTACTCAAATATAACTAGTAGTATCACAAATGCCTTATTTTATGACGTCACACTTGCAGCTTTCAGTTAGTGTTGTAGCTCGCACCATTATATCGATCTAACTTTCGCTTAAAAACCTCCAAGGAGTCCGACATAACAACATCCAGAGGAAGACTATTCCAAACTTCGACTACTCTTTTGGAGAAGAAGTACTTCCGAGTGTCTAGCCTTGCTCCAATCACACGTAATTTGAGAGGATGACCTCTCAAGTTCGTTGTTTTTGCTAACTCGAAGAAATCCCCTGGGACAAGACAACAGTCCTGGACGCGTAGTATGTGGAATGTTAGTATCAGGTCCCCCCGAAGCTGTCTATAGTGCAATGGAAAGAGATTGAGACTCGACAGCCGTGTTTCATAAGGCTGTGAGCCATGTCCAAGGACAAGTTTGGTTGCTCGCCTTTGGACCTTTTCGAGGATGTTGATGTCCTTCGCCGCCCACGGTCTCCAAGCTTGGATAGCGGACTCCAACTGTGGTCGCACGAATGTTCCGAAGACTTTAGCAAAGCAGTCGGTAGTGAAGGCTGCAAAAGCTCGTTTAACGAGGTATAGAATCGACATGGCTGACTTCGCGTAAACGTTTAAAAGGCCTTTTAATTGATAACTCATTTCTGTAGGGTTGGATAATTATTTTTTAAGAAAATACGGTTCACGAAATGAACTTGTATCAACGGGGAGAGCTTGCACAAGACACACACAAATACCGATAAATTGAAACCTTTTAACATTAATTTTTCAGTTCAGTTAATTAAGGTAAAGATAGGCAAACGCCTTTGAACTCCTTCTTGGTTACAGTATGACCGAAAAGGCTCTGGTACATCATGAAAATGTAAAAAGTTGGTTTTACATAAAAGCGTGCGGAAAATAAGCAGCTGTTGGCTAATCGCAAAGAGTAAGCATAAATATGTACTCGCATATTACGAGTAGCATGAGGACATGCTATTGCTGTTGACACGATTCTCGTGAGTGAGGCATATGCAATGAGTTTGAGATAATGCAAATGCTATAAAAATGGTACTGAAATATAGGAAGTACTATTGTAATAATAAGAGTGTGATTCAACTAGGACGTGACTAAGAAGACCTGGGGATATTATAGTGAGCACTGCTATACTGGTCCAGGTGTTTCTTAAAAAGCTCAACGGAAGTAGCCATAACAACATCCAGAGGCAGAGCATTCCAAGCGTCGACCGCTCTCTTGAAGAAAAAGAACTTTCGTGTATCCAGTCTGGCCCCAGTTACACGTAGTTTGAGTGGATGACCTCTCAAGTTCATGGTTGTTGCTAACTGGAAGAAGTCTCCAGGTACGAGGCAGCAGCCCTGACCGCACATGATACGGAATGTTTGTATCAGGTCACCTTGTAGCTGCCTGTAACTCAAGGGAAAGCGATCAAGGTTAGCTAATCGGGTTTCATAGGGTAATGAGCCCTCTCAAGTCAAATGTTTGGTTGCACGCCTTTGAACCTTTTCGAGGATATTGAGATCCTTCGTTGTCCAGGATCTCCAAGCATGGATAGCGAACTCCAATTTCGGCCACACAAAAGTTCCAAAGACTTTGGCAAATCAGTCTTCATCAAAGGCAGAGAAAGCCCGCTTGACAAGGTACAGGGCTGACATCGCAGACTTGGCTACCTTTGAACAGCGAGGGTTTAAGGGAGCTCGAGATCCACACTCCCAAGTCCTTCTGCCCGTCAAATTCTTGCAATGGTATACCATTCAGGCAGTAATCCATGAGGTTCGGAGAACTAGTTCTACCGCCTCATAGATTGGCATAGCATATTCGCAATCAATGATCCAAACTGTTTCCGTGAGCTATTGCAGAGCCTCACAGAACAAATCCAGGCTTTAATCCCGTTTAAGATTTTTAATTCAAATACAGCTTCTTCTACTGTTCCGCATTTTCTCCAGAACAGACTTAAAAAATTACGAAAACAACTTAAAGATTCATCTAAAAGCTCTTTGTCAGTTCATTTAAGGATTGCACAAATATTTAAATTAGCATCGAAAATAAGGCTCGTGAGAGATTAGCGTAGGGAGTCTCGGGCACTAAGTGATGGCAATTTATCCAAATCTGTTGCTCATATCTTCCATGTTCGGTCATCGGCAAAGCGTCTGAATTTAACTCCGCCCTTACTCGACTGTAACAAAAAATTTGTAACAGACAATTTGGGCAAAGCAGAGTTGTTAAATTCGTTTTTTTGCCAACCACTTTACAACTGAAACTAGCCCCACTCCCACAATTCCTCTGCTTTCTCGCCTTCATGTATTCAAATGGAAAAGCTCACCTAAAAAATTCACATTCGGATGGAACTGATAACATTCCAAACTCACTTTTTAAACAGTTAAGGGATTTTCCACCTTTACTAAGCAAATAATTCTCAGTATTTCTCGAAAATGGTTTCTTCCCCGATTATTGGAAAAATTCTATTACAATTCCAGTTTTTAAATCTGGTTCCCGCTCGGACATTCATAACTATCGCGTTGTTCATAAAACACCCTCTCTTGCTAAACGTTTCGAAAAACTAATTGCAAAACAAATCACGGACTTTTGCATAAGCAATCAAATTATTAACTTTTCCCAACACGGCTTCTTACCGGACCGCCCTTGTGAAACCTGCCACATGTCTTTTCTAAATCTACTAACCTCTCTTTGTTATGATCATCTCTCTGTGGTAGTTATCTATTTTGATCTTAGTAAGGCATTCGATAAAATGCCTCATAAACGACTTCTAGCTAAACTAGCAGCTATAGGATTTCGTAGTCCCCTTATTGACTTTATTAGATCATACCTAAAATGATCGAAAACAAAAAGTTTTAGTAGGGTCCTCATACTCAAGTGCTACCCCGATTGTTAGTGGTGTCCTTCAAGGTACCGTATTAGGTCCTTTGTTGTTCTGACTGTAAATAAATGATATTTCATCGATAGTTAAACATTCTCAATCTTTTATTTATGCTGATGACCTCAAATGCGTGTATATTTACGGCCGAAGTTGCTCAGATTTGTGGCTTTATTTCTTATAATTTCTAGCTTCCTGAAATTAAATTAAGACTTTATCGTATGTTTGTTCTTCCCATTCTTGAATTTTGCTGTCATTTCTTCGGTTTAATGAACGAATCTAGCCGTTCAAAAATTGAAAATGTCCAAAGAAATTTCACAAAAAAACTCCTATTTCCGACTCTTTCAATTACTTCGTACTCAACAAGATGCCAGCTAATGAAGCTAAAATTTCTTTGGGTCAGGAGACTTGAAGCAGGCTTTTGTCTCCTTTCCCGACTAAATAATAGTTTAACTCTCCCCAAGCATTCTGTCATTACCCCCGTTAGTCTTCCTTATAACCTTAGAAATTCTGCACTAATTATACCCCCCCCTGCATCCTCCACGTGTAAACGCTCTCTGTTCTTTGCTGCTAGGTATAGTTTTCTTTGGAATAACTTGCCAATTGAAATTAGGTCGTTTACTAGTCTATCTGCATTCAAGCGAAGACTGCACATTTATCTTAACACTGATTCTATTAACCTTTTATTTTCCTCATCTTTTCCCAGTAGCTTTCCCCATGACTCGGAGAAAGGACCATCGGGAATTTAAGTGACCCTCTTGAAACTATATTTTCGCTACCTCGGGTCGCCGATGAACAATGATGTCTCCTTATATCACCAGTCATCCAAACGATGATGTCATTCGGACGTACACATTCGGTGGTCCACAGTCTAAAATGCTACCGTTTCTTTGGATACTCACCATCATCAGAATTCAATTCTGGATTCTAAGATGCTGAGGACTTAAGTTCATTGACGCATTTTCGTGAGATTTTGTTTCATATGCCTAAGTGATCAAGAACGAATCACCTCGACGTTTCATTACTTAATGAAACTAAGAAATTCGTTCTCGAAGACCCTGAGAAGGGAGAATTGTTTAGTGCATTCTTTGCAAATCATCTTACGATGGAATCTGCACAGGTTCCGACGTTTCAGGCATCCTCATTTAATGTTATCAGTCCCATTGATTTCTCCATAGAACTAATTCGTAAGCAAATAATGCGTCTGAAAAACTCGCACTCTTAGGGGACTGATGGTATTCCAAACTCTGTTATTAAGAGAGTGCTGAGCTTTCCCCGATTGCTTAGCCATTTATTCTCAGTTTATCTTTTAAACGGATTCTTTCCTGACTCATGGAAGACATCTATTATTCTTCCTGGCTTCAAGTCGGGATCTCGTTCGGACGTAAATAATTATCGAGGCGTTCACAAAACCCCGGCTCTAGCAAAACTTCTTGAAAAAATTATTTTTAATCAAATTCTTGACTTTTGCTTAGGAATTAAGCTCTTAAGTGACTCGTAATGTGGTTTTCTACCTGGGAGATCATGCGAAGTGTGTCATTTAGCTTTTCTTAACCTCGTCACTTCCCTTCGTAATGAGCAGCAGTCAGTGGTTGTGATCTACTTTGACCTGAGCAAAGCCTTTGACAAGGTACCGCACAGACGTCTTCTGGTGAAACTGGAAGCCCTTGGCATCCGGCCTCCTCTCCTTGACTTCATTGGTTCCTACTTGTCTAACCGCAGCCAGAAGGTCTTAGTAGGTAATAGCTACTCGACGCCTCAACCGATCGCGAGTGGCGTTATTCAAGGCACGGTTCTAGGTCCCCTTCTCTTTATTCTGAACATGAACGAAATTTGAGCTTTACTCACAAATTCACAAACTTTTGTTTACGCTGACGATCTCAAGTGCATTTATTCATTTTTTAAAGACACTGCCAATAGTTGCGTGGATAAAATCAACACTGATCTACTTTTGCTCTCAAGTTGGAGCTGTACTTGGCAGATGGAGTTTTCTTCATCCAAGAGTAGTTTTATGTGTTTTGGCCCGGCTAAACTTCCTGGACCCCTCGAATTTCAAAATAGTACACTTTTAGAACGACCAACCATAAAGACTTATGTCTAATTTACACGAACAAGCTAGCATTATCGCCTCATGCAGATCGAATTTCTGCAAAGGCTGCACAGATATGTGGTTTTATATCGCATAATTTCTTCCTTCCGGAAATAAAGTTAGACCTGTACCACATGTTTGTTCTTCCTATTCTAGAATACTGCTGTCCCCTATTTGGGCTGATGAACGCCTCTGACCGCAGTAAGATTGAAAAAGTTTAGAGGGTTTTTCCTCGAAAACTATTTTCTCTTCCTGGATCCAGTATCTCTTATACGGATAGATGCCAGTTAGCAAACATTAAATTTTTGTGGGTAAGAAGACTCGGAGCCGGTCTCTGCTTCCTGTTTCACGTTAACTCTAGCCCAAATCTCCCACGAATTAACGCTCTCACTCCGGTAGATCGACCCTATGCCACTCGTAATTCCTCCATGATCATTTCACCACCCCTTAGCTCCACAACTAACCGGTCTCAGTTTTTTGCCTCCAAATATGCTTTCGTCTGGAATAATCTTCCACTGCAAATAAGGTTGTCGTCCACATTAGCTATTTTCAAAACAAAGTTACGCAAACATTTAACTTCGGAAGATATAAAGTCCCTATTGTCTGTTTCCTTCCCTAACTCGCAACTTTTTGATTTCGAAAAGGGTCCTCCTGGTATTTGAGGCAGCTCCCTTGCTATTATATTGGTCTCTTATTATACGTCCATCATCCTCTGCAGAGTCAATCTTTGCATTCACTTTTTCGCCCCCTCCTTTTAAACTAGCATCGCCAAGTCTTGACAACCTTGGTACTTTCCTCCGCTTTTGCAACCCCGACGATGGTCTCCAGGTTCAGTTGAGGATCAAGGCGGGGTCTGATGTTTTTGCCTCTTTGATTGGTGGACTATGCAGTCGGCAAGGTCGCATCTCGATGATGATCTCATGACATCTACTGTCCCCTCTTCGTTTTGACCCTGGTGTCCACGATGAGTTCGTCCTCTCTCACCTCCACTGGTGGTTACAAAATAGTAGCTCTGACTGCTATATTTTCTCTCACACGACAAGGAGCGTTCCGAACCCTCATACGTTGTCAGCAACATCACAGCATTATCCCATTGCATCTAGCTATTAATCTTTTAGTGAATCAGTTTTTTTCTCCTATTTATTTTAATTTGGCGGCTCGCTGAACTCCGCCTCCGATTTGACCGTAGGAGTTTTTTTACTGCTTCTTTTCTAGTTCACCGTTTATGTCAAAGATTGTTGACTATTGTTTTAAAAATGGCAAATCGGATATGCCTACCATATTGTTCATTTTTGCTGTTAATATGGCTGCTCACATAGTGCGGCAATTATCCACTTTGTATTTATTTATACCGCGATACTAAGTTTGAAATGACGGGGCTCTCTGGGCCTTAAATATAAAATTTATTTACTTATTTATTATCTCATTCTGAAATGCTGCTACTGTAATACCCCTATCTACCACCTAACTATTTTTTCCTAAGCAGTTTTTTCTCCTACCTTCTATTCAAAAAGGAAGGCTTATTGAACTCTGCCTCTTTTTTTATGGTAGGAGTTTTTTTCACTGCCTATTTTTTCTAGTTCACCATTAATTTTAAAACATCGCTAACTGTTGACATCGTAGGACAAGTTATGTATTTGTACATTTTATCTGCACACATTGTCATAAATTTATTTCGTTACTAATGTTTGCTTAGACAGTGCCTTGCCGGTGCTAACCAAATATAAATTCTAAATTCTAAATAAAATAAATTCTAAATAGTGCATTTGTTCTCATTGAACGGCAAAAGCCAGTCCTTTGACCATTGTTGAAGTCGGTTTAGGTTTTCCTACAAATGCTTAACGTCGGCTGCAGTTCTGATGACCATCCATAGCTTAATATCATCCGCAAACATGGCGACATCGCAATCCTGTTCATTGATGCAGTCGTTGACGTACAAAATGAACAGAGTAGGGCCAAGAATGGAGCCCTGGGGAACACCACTTTCATTCGCAACCTCCGCCGACTGCTAGTTACCGACATGGACGGTTTAAGAGCGGCCAAATAAGTAGCTTTTGATCCATCTGAGGAAATTACCCCAAATGCCTGTTCGGTTGAGTTTGTGCAGGAGTCGCTGGTGTGGGACACTATCAAATGCCTTCTTTAAGTCAATATAGACTACGTGTATTGCGTTTCCTTCATCGAATGCTCGCGTCCAATGTTCCAAACAATAGAACAAGTTATTTACGCAAGACCTGCCACTTCAGCATCCACGTTGCCCATCTGATAATAATTTATGCTGCTCTAAGAAGTGAATTAGCTCTCGCTTTATTATTTTTTCCATGATTTTGCAGCAGATCGAGGTGAGGCTAATTTGTCTGTAATTATTTGCGGAGACCTTGCTGCCACCTTTATATAGTGATGTAATTCGTGCATATTTTCAATCAGCAGGTAACTTGCCGGCTTTGAACGAGGTTTGGAAAAGCATGGACAACGGGTTGGCCAGTTCTGCCGTGAGTTCCTTTAGTAACTTTGGTGGTTTATCATCTGGGCCCGGTGATTTAGACTCATTCATAGCCAACAGCTATTTATGAACATTTGATTCGTCAAAAGATACAGCCTCCATTTTTGGACCCACAGCTAAGTCGTAGTCGGGAGGATCAAATGCGCTTTCACTCGTAAAGATGGATTTAAAGAATTCTGAAAGGTGCTCCACTTTTGCTCCATCCTCACGAATCTTTAGATTTCGCTAGTCTTTAGTAAGGGAACTGGGTCCCTGTTACGTGTGCTCCTTCTAATTTAGTTGTAGAATAACTTTGGATTTTCCACTGCACGGTTCAACAGGTCTTTTTCAAAGTCTTGTCGTGTCCTGAGGATAAGGCGTTTAACTGTGTTCCTTTTTATCTTGTATTTTTTTATGGACGCGGGAGTCTCAACAGCGAGTGATTTCTTCCACAACCTCCACTTTTTATTCACTTCTTTTTTCAATGTTTGAGTCAGCCACTGGGGTCTTTATCCAGTCTCTTACGTGAAATCGGGCAGTGGTTGCTGAGGAGAATATGCAATAACTCACTGAACCATTCCCAATCCTCTCTCACATTGCCGGAAAAAGCTGATTCCCAGTTGATGTTGTTGAGTCGAGTCTTCATTTGATCAAAGTCACCATGCCAAATATTTCTACTAAATCTGGTGGGCTGTTCAGGCACCGAAAATATTGAGTAGTCCCAGTGAAGTACGACGTGGGTGGTAAACATTGCACCTCATCAATACTATCTAACGATTTCGTTAACACCAGGTCTTAACAGTTTGACTGCTGTCCCTCCCGCACCCTCGTTGTAAATAAGACGTGCTGAGTGAGGAATGACCTCAGTGTCATGTCCAATAAACTTCAGTCAAAAGCTAGTTCTGGACCGCGTGCATATACTGAACTCCAGTCAATGAGCGGTGCATTGAAGTTGCCCATTATTAAGATATCAGATCGAGAGGCAAATCTTTTTAGCTCTTCTCAAAGGCGAGCGTCAGCCTCGAAGTCACTTATTGGTGGTAGGCAGACGTTCAGGACTTCGAGGCTGTGTGATCTCGGCACATTTATAGTGAGCCAAATAGCTTCCAAGCTACATGCAAACTGTTCTGTTTTTTTCTAAACTAGGAGTCCGTGTTTTACGTAGGTTACAACGCCTCCTCCCGGACGCCCTTCCCGATCTCTTCTGAATAGCTGGTAGCCAGGTATAGTTAACTCATGTTCATCCACGTGTTGGGACAACCAGGTTTTTGTCAAGGAAATGACGTCTGGTGAGAGATCACAGACATGGGATCGGCATCTCGTCAAACTTTGATAACATGCTTTGCGCATTGTATTTTAACTTCCGGGTTTAAGGGACATGTGGTTACGAGAGGGCTTGAGTCTTCAGTTAATGCCTCGGCTGCGCGGTCATCCATACCGGACCTGCCCAATGGAAGAATGTTGGACACTGCTGACCTTGGTTGATGTAGATAATCAAATTCCGCTCCCCCTCGCTGAACCGCTTTCACAGTTCTAGAACAAGTATATGCCGTTTCAGCCTTTCTGCTGGTGAGAAGTCCCGATCAAAAAAAAACGCCGGGTTGGAGCATTTTATTCTTAGTCGCCTGGTAAGAAGGAACCTAGACTGCTCGCTACTGAACAACACGACTTTGAGAGGTCAAGGACGTGTTGATTCCGGTGAGTTTTCTGTCCGTTTCCCAAGGCGGAAGGCTTTGATCACTTCTACTGTCTCAGAGGGTTCCAAAATGATATTAAGTATGTCCTGAAAGAGCACTATGTCATCCGAAACTTGCTGCGTGGATGTGATTGAACTCGATTCCAGGAGTCCCTGTATTATGATGCATTTTTCTCTATCAATTTGATTTGCGTCTACCATTGGGGTATCGTTGGCTAAATTAAGTATTGCTCGGACACTATTCGCTAGGGCTGGTGAAGCAGATGCTTGTTCGTGGCCTGTTTTTCCAGACTTGGGAGAAGCACCTGGCGCAGAGGGCAGCGCATTGGAATCAGTAGTTCTGGTGGGGGAATCGATAGCACTGCTCGTACGGTGTCTAACGTGATAGGCGGCAAACTCGTCGTCGTTTCTGGTTCGGGTTTAGCGGAGATATGTCTTGGAAGCCCTGGTCTATTACTCTGGGCCTTTTTACAGTCAGATTTCTTTTTTCTTGTTTTTTTTTCGAGTTATCTCGTTGGTTGTTTTCGTCTTGCATTTGACTGTTTGCTCTGGGGCTGCCGTAACAGCTACGGAAAGTGTTGCTGGCGTTCCTTTTACATGATGTCCTTTTGCCCTACTTCTAGTTATCCATCCAAAAGGTTCCTTTTTATCATAGAATGTGCCTAACCTAGACCGTAACAGGATTTTTATCATCCCAATCTCTTCCTCGAGATGATTGATCTTGCCGGCCAACCCCTGGCATCCACTACAAATTCTGTCGGCATGTGGTACGCCCAAACAATTAATTTAAGTTTGCGATATCGCTCGTCGTCGTGATGTGGTTGCCGAGTGGTCAGCGCGCGCGCGGCTAAATTGTTGAGGGTCTGGAGATCGACCCCATGCTCTGACACGTTATTTTGGGTAACAGTGCACATATCTGTCATGCCGTGAATTTACGAAAAAGGAAGAATCTGCAAGGAAATGAGGCTTATTCTACGGCAAAATTGTAGACAATGGCTATGCTTATGTTAAGTTTGTCGAAATATTGCAAAGAGAAAAGGCCTCATGAACGTTTTCAGGTTAGCCTATTTTTGATAAACTGACAAGCAGAACATAAGGCAAGTAGAAATGATCGACTCAGCCTTTTATAGATGACGCTCCGCTTATTCGACGAACAGTTTAATGCAGTATTGCGAGCAAGTAGGCTGCGTAGCTCAAGCCGAGATTTCCGCGGAAGTCTTTCGCGAAAGAATGACCGTTTTGCAGAAAATTGTTCTGGTCAGACAATAAGGATCTCAATGGATCTCAGGCGAAGCATTGTTGAAGAAAAGTGTATTTTAATCCACTTTTTGACTGAAGACAGCTGTTTGCGGTATGTGGACACATTTGAAAAAAATTATCCTCCTGCTGCTCACAATTCAAACAACGTGCGCAGCAAAGTAGTTAATTTGATTCTTAGGACATATATAGATGTTTTATTCGAGTACCCGGAAGGACACTGTCATTGGATAAAATAATTTAAAACGAGTGCGAAATCGTGTACAGTTAATTTTGAATAGTAGGTCAGCTATTGGTGATGTCAATTAACACAAATCAGTGTGGTCAAAAAATTAGATAAAAGAGCAGACAATGAATAAAAATATCATTGGGCATTTAAATGGAAGAAACATATCTTAAATGGGATTTGTGGGATTTAAAAGAGAAAAAAATTGTCGCTCCTGGGTGAAACATACCCGTTAGGTAGGACCGACATACTGATGAGAGCGAATGAGCTTTCAAAACGTTCCTCATCGTGGGAGAAATCATATAACGACAGAGGCTACTTTTCAGCACCGCAGGTGTGAACCCAATGCGTACTGACTAGCTATAAGCATAGCCTTCACGGACTCTAGACAGGGGAACCTTCACAGGCATCATCCGTACGCTTAGGGTCTAACGAGGAAAGGACCGTAGAGATCATGAAGATTATGGCAGAATTGCCAGAGAAGCAACCACGATATTCGCATTGCTGATTTCTCGGACCACCAACAGAGAAGCCCGAAAGGATCGTCAAAAGTCCAAGAAGGGTTGACACCGTGACACTGCTTCGTGAGGGAAAATGAAGCAGCATGGTAGGTTGCTTCTAAGCGTAGTACGAAAGGATAATCAGAGATCCGATAATTGAGTAAGAAGCGATCAAAATAGTGTGCTCAGGTGTGCTTGCTGGCATGAGAATCAATATTGAATCTGAGGCCTGCACAGCTCAGTATTCAGATTGTAATTCTGTTGATAGTTATCGGCATTCGAAACAAGGTGCTTCAAAAGGAGTGTGCAATATGACGACCATTTTACGGACGCATGGTTTATGGAGACATCATAGTTCTTAGGGGAAACGCTGCAATGAAGCTATAATTTGGAGACGGCCTACTTAATTGCCCGTGGTCCTTTATCGGGGTCATGGAGAAAGCTGCTAAGGAAGGAAGAGGAAAATAAAAGGTATATTGAATCAGTGTTGAGATAAATGTGCAGTCTTCACTTAAATGTACACAGGTGATTTGATAACCTTTTATCGATTGGCAAGTTATTCCATAGAAATCAATACCTGGAAGCAAAGAACAGAGAGCGTTTAGATGTGGAGGATATAGGATGCGGTATAGCCCGTGAAGAGTTACGTACGCTGTACAGACGACTAACGGGGGGCAGGGCTGACATTTCGGGGAATATTTGAACTATCAGGGTCATCGTGTGCAAAGGAACCACGTATCTTTTTGTTCTCCGACTTGGACAGTTTGAAAATCGTTAACACTTCGCTTGTTCTGATTCTGGCATTAAAACTGCCACTGCACGAACGAAATTGCTCTTTGGAATTTTCTGGAAATTTTCTTGTGCCGTATTACCTCACAAAACGACATCAAATTGGAATTTGTTTATCACCTTCGTCAACTTGATAAAAACAGCCTCTTCACCAATAAATTCTGTCAACCGCTCAGTGAACCAAAAGTGCAAAACCCCTTGAAGATCTGAAGTTATCCAGGACCTTTGACCTCTACAAACGGCTGAGTCGTTCCTGAATATTCTTCCTATCATTTATTGTTTTTTAAAGTGGTTTTGAACGAATAGGCGCATTTATTGCTCATATTGTTTCAATAGCGGCGTCGTTGGACCTCCGTTTGAAATTCGCTCGTCTCCAAGCTTTTGATTTTTGGCCAATAATCTGTTCCCAAAGTCAGGACTAAACGAAATAAGTTGTCATTGGATCATATATTGTCTGTTTATCAGGATCAGCCTATAATTGTTTATAGACATTGTGATATTCAGGCACACGAAAATTAATATCGGAATCTTGAATAATAAGCTAACTCAGCTTCATTTGGATCCTGCCTCATACGGGCTTCAGAAAACAGTCTCTCGCCAGGAAAGGTGTCTACATCAGAAAGGAACGGAGAACCACTGGCAAACTCACTTCGAAGGCTGCATAATTCTTTGCTTCGTATTAACATTCGATAGTGAATTCGGTTCGGAAAAGCACTTCTTTTTGTGCTCAGTAAACTATTTGCTTGATAGTTTAAGCTGCTCGTTAAAACTTAATGCATCCTCGTAGAGATCTTGCTGGCATGGGAAACGCAAATGTTCACGACCCGACCACGCGAGAAAATTATTCACCGCTTCAGCCAGGACTCGAAACACCAACCTCTCGATTAGCTACCGATGCTCTTGACCGCTCGGCCACGCCCGGGAAGCCAGCAGAAAAAACAAATAGTATACACTACAAAAATAATGATCTCTCCTATCTTTGTAAATCATTTTCGATTTCATGTGACAAAAACTTACCAGAAATACTCAAGTCACTCTCAGCAGACCCAGAAGAACCACAAAGCAGCAAAAATGAAGAAAGCAGTGCACTACTGAACATTACCAAAACTAAGCTAAACAGCGAACGGCTGGCACACTGTGATGGATGCCGAGGACTCACAACCAGAGTTTTGAGATTAGAAGGAGACCTCGATCTCCTATCGGAGATAATATCAGTCTCATAAAACATAATAAAATTAACTCACCGAAACACGATGCAAATGAGCCGAAAAACATCAGCAAGCTAGAACATAATCATCGAAAGGAAACGGCAGAAGTCAATAGGCACAACATTAAGCGAAACAAAAAGAGAAAAAGAACGAAGTCATAAGAACAAACCTCTGAGTCAGTTGAAATACAGATGATCAGAAAGAAAATAAGTGAGGAGAAAATTGTGTCTTGCGTTTCCCCAGGTTCGGGAAATCTGGTGCACATAGAATCCGACTGCAAAAAAGTAAATCAGCGATCGACGGTCTCTGAAAAGTCGAAAAACAGTAATCGTAAGGTATCTTTACTGCCACGGACGAGCGACAGCAGCATGCTCTTTACATGACCATCGAACAACAATGAAGCAGGGCATGGTAGCCAGCAAATTAATGGCGGAAAAGTGGCCTACGACTTATCGACAGACCTGGATGCCTTAAACCAAAATTCAGGTTTTACGGGGGCTATTCGTGCAAACGCATTGTCAGGAGAACTCACGCTGTTTGAAAGGTCCATAGAGATGTCTGCATATGAAACAACAGGCTCACCGATGAAGACAAATTTGAACACAGTATTAAAGACTGTATCAAAGGGTATGATTCAACCTTCGATCACTAAAAGAAAGCAGGATGCAGAAACGAGTTTTTTCCCTGACATGTCATTTTGTCTGGTAGTTCAGGGAGTCTCAGAGGCTACTGGGAAAACGCCAAAAGAAAGGGGTAAAACAGGATCTGCTGACATTCCAAAATTCATTGAATGATACGAAAGAAACTGGTGTGACAGTCGACATCAAAAAGATCTTTCGATTGGGGCCTCTCGTTACAAATGAAACGCATGAGGTTCGACCAAGACCATTAAAAGTCGTTTTGGGGAGTAAACAGCAGGTAGATCTATTGCTCTCCCAAAAGTCCCAACTACGAAAGAATCATCGTGGAGTTTTTTTCCAGCCGGATTACTCTCCCACCGATCGGATGAAAATGAGGACACTGGTAGCAGAATTGAAAAGACGTCAATACGAGGGAAAAAAAACTTGAAAATTGTAGACAACAAAATCGTAAAAACGGTGCGCTCGTTTTTATGGGAACATCTGGTGAAATCGATGGCAACCACGCCGGTCAAAAAGCCCTACCAAATGCCTATAGATTTGAACCCAGACAGGGAGACTGGATATATCTTGTGAAATATCCAGCAAAAAATCTCCATGTTGGAAGAAAGAACTAAAAAAATCTTCAGAAAGCGAGGCAAGGAAACAAGATTAAAATGATGTACACAAATGTGCAGAGTCTATTGAACAAAATGGATGAAATTAAACTGGTCGTGGACCATTTACAACCTGACTTCATAGCTCTAACTGAAACATGGTTAAATGAACAAATCGCAGACACAGAAGTCCGAATAGACGGTTTTCAGCTTATCCGCATGGATAGAAATGGACGTAGGGGTGGTGGAATCGCAATTTTCATACGCGAATGCATTGACTTCATTCCGGATGGGCCCTCGCCAAATAGGATCTCATCTTGCGAAATACTTTTTTGTAAACTGAAAGTCCCAAACCAACCAGACCTCCATACCGCGGTGGTATATCGACCCCCAGGACAGCGAATGGACACGGACGACGCACTCTTCACATAGGTAAAGCAAATCTGCCGTAGCAAACATTTATGAATACTTGGAGATTTCAACGCTCCCGATATCGACTGGGTGTCAATGTACTGCTCGCGATCGGAAAATTCATTCGAACAGCAATTACTTCAGTTGGTAAATGACGAGTTTGTTACCCAACATGTCACAATGAAGACGCGGTTCCGAAATGGGCAGCAGTCAAGCTGTTTGGATCTAATCATTAGTACAGACGACAATTGCATCCTTGCATTAAGTTCTTACGTGCCGCTTGGACGAAGTGATCATTGTGTTCTTGCTTGGGAGTACAGTCAATTTCTGTACCCAAACGTCGTGCAGTTAGGCAGAGAAATGTATGGAAAGGGGATTATCCCAAAATGAAAGAATTACTGAATGTGATAGACTGGAGCCCTGCACATGTACCTGACCCAAATGCTGCCTGGTTCTTCATTAGTAAATTGATTCACCAATTGGTAGAGAAATTCTGCCCACTTAAAAGGCCATCATGCGTCTCCCGACCCGAGTGGGTGACATCGGAAATAAAAAGGAATCTCAAGAAGAAAAGAAGACTGTGGAGAACATATGCCAGATATCAACAACCCGAACATTTTTCCGCTCTTAAGAAACAGCGAAATCGGTGTCGGAATCTTCTGAGAAAAAGAAAGATCAGCCTTTGAGTCAGAAATAGTTAAAGACATACCAAGAAATTCGAAAAAGGTTTTATGCTTACGTTAATAAGGCAAAAACGAAATCGCGACTGCATTCCTTGTCTTAAAGACAATCAGGGAAACAGGTTAACTGATAACTCTGATAAGACCAGCCTCTTATCCAATTTCTTTATGTCCGTGTATACCGAGGAAACATTTTTTGACGAGGATGAATACTACAGTACTGCCACATCTACAAACAAAATAAGCACGGTGTCGTTCCCAATGGACACAGTAAGAAAAACTCTGAAACAGCTACAGCCCACTTAATCACCTGACCCAGATGATATATCCGCAAAAGTTCTCAATGAACTCACAGACCAGCTGGCCTCTCCGCTCTCCAAGATATTTGAAAGTTCGATGGAGGTGGGGGCTCTGCCTACCGAGTGGAAGATAGCCAACATAACCCCCATCTATAAAGGAGGAGAAAGGACATCACCAAACAGTTTCCGACTAGTCAGCCTCACAAGTATCTGTTGCAAAATGATGGAGAAGATGATCAAAACGGAACTGATGAGGCATCTTGAAGAGAATAACCTGCTGAGTTCATATCAACATGGATTTCTAAGTGGTCGATCCTGCCTCACAAACCTGCTCACATCCATGGAAAGTTGGACAAAATCATTAGAAATGGGTTTGTCAGTCGATGCGGTCTACATTGACTTAAGCAAAGCCTTTGACAGGGTTCCACACAAATGTCTGATCTTTAAGCTCCGTCAAATGGGTGTGACTGGCAACCTACTCAAATGCTTGGCTGACTTTCTCACAGACAGGCGCCAGCGTGTTTGTATCGCAGACACCAAGTCTCACTGGGAAACCGTTCACAGTGGAGTTCCGCAGGGCAACGTTCTGGGTCCCATTTTGTTTCTGATATACGTAAACGACTGCCTGGATTGTCTGACATGCGAGAAGGTAATGTTCGCTGACGATTTGAAGTTATGGAACTCGATTGAAAAACCGGAGGATGCGCGAAAATTACAAAAAAACTTAGATCGCTTGCAAACATGGCGTGATGAGTGGCTGCTGAACCTTTATCTTAACAAATGCCAAATAATTCGACTGCAATCTAGTTCCAGAAGGCTGATTAGATTTGAATACCAGTACTCCATCCGTGGTCACCAAATCCAGGAGGTAAACATTCTAAAGGACTTGGGTATATGGATAACACCAACTCTTAAACCATCGTCGCACTGTGCAAATATCGCAAAGAAAGCTATGTGTATCTTAGGCGCAATCAGGAGGTCCTTCGTTAATTTTGACGGAGAGATGTTTGGGCGCGTGTTTGGAACATTTATCCGGCCGGTGTTGGAATATTGCGTTCAGGCGTGGCACCCTTGGACGAAACATGACTACGCTCTGCTGGAAAAAGTTCAACGGAGGGTAACGAAACTAGTCAGCGGATTGGAATGCCTACCCTATGAGGGCCGCCTAGAAAGACTTAAAATTTTTCTTCTCTCTTATAGGCAATACAGAGGGTATATGATCTTAGTCTTCAAACTGGTCAGAGGAGTTGATTGTGCTCTTCAGATGGCCAACCTTTTTGAATTGGCAAACATGACAAGTCTCCGAGTTCACCAATACAAACTTAAAAGAAATCACGCCAAACTTGAAGTGCGGGCCAACTTATTTTCCCAACGGTTGATTGACGAATGGAACAAACTGCAAGCCTCAGTTGTTCAAGCTGAAAGCGTTGAAATGTTTAAAAGAAGACTTGATAATTTTTAGTTGATGAACATATAATTAGTCGACAGCAATGATTGATATACTAAAACGACTATCGCCATGTAATATTTGCTTGTTTTGCTAGCGTCTATCTGTAAATAGGGTTTTCAAAGGCTCTGCCTATCTCCCTTATATATTTATTTATTTATTGCCAGTTTACAGGCAAGATCAAAAGGGATATATACAGTAGGGGGTCCAGCTGACAGTGAAAAAAACTCCTGATTGTTCTTTAAAGTATTTTCAGGAGAAAAAACTGTACAAGGTAGTTGAAAGGGTTGAAGGTAAGAGATTCCGAATAAAATGTCTTTCGAACTTTTCAATTTTGGAACGACTCACTTGGTCATTAAACCAAAAAAATGGACAGCAATGTTCAAGAATTTGAAGGACAAACTTTTGATAAAGTTGGCCAGAACAGTCGTCTTAATTTAATTTTAGGAAGATAGAAATTATAAGAGATACAGCCACAAATCTGGGCAGCTTTAGCCGTAATTCTATCTGCATGAGGCGACAGATCTAAATTATTAGTGTATTTTAAACCTAATTACTTGATGATGGAACATCAGTCATAGGGGTGCCTTGAAAAATAACTGATTATGGTTGTCTGTCAAGCCCGAAGCACATGTAACGACACTCAGAAGGTGAGAATTACATTTGTCACTTTGAGCTACGCGCGGAAAGAGCAAGCAACTCTCCATGGATTTCTTCTAAGCATCGTTGAACCAAATATTAAGAGAACGAATATGCGCATTTTAGATCGTCCACATAAATAAAAGAATGGGAGTGTTTAACTACTGATTAAATATCATTAATGTTAAGCAAAAACAAAAGAGGACTTAGATCGGTGCCTTGACGGACACCGCTTACAATAGGGGTTTCAGATGAAAATTAAGACCCAATTAAGACCTTTTGTTTACGTTTATTTAGATAGGATGTAATAAACAGGTAAGGGGACTACGAATTCCTAAAGTCCTAAAGTCTCCTATGAGGCACTTTATCGAAGGCCTTGCTAAGATCAAAATAGATAACGGCCACAGAAAGATGATAATATCGAAGACATGTAAATAGATTGAGAAAAGACAGGAAACATGTTTCACAAGAGCGATCGAGTAGGAAGCCATGTTGCGAAGAGCTAATAAGTTGATTGGTTATGCAAAAATCTCTAATTTGAACGGCAATTAGTTTTTCAAAGAACTTTGCAAGAGAAGGTGTTTTATGAACACCGAGATCGAGTGCATTGGAACCACTAATATTATTTGTTCTCCAACTTGTACAATTTGAACTCCGTTACCACTTCACTAGGACTGGTCATGACAACACCGTTACAACTGCTCGTAGGTACTTGCTTCCTGTTCATCTCAACAGTTAGCAATGTTTGAAAAATTAGTGGTGAACTAGAAATAAATAGGCAGTGAAAAAAACTCCTACCATAAAAATGGAGGCAGAGTTCAATAGGCCTTCATTTTTGAATAGAAGGTAGGAGAAAAACTGCTTAGCAAAAAATGGTCAGGTGGTAGAGTAGGGTAGGGTTATACTGAAGTAGCAGTTCATAATGAGATATTGAAACGTCGAGGTGATTCGTTCTTGATCACTTAGGCGTATGAAACAAAATCTCACGAAAATGCGTCAATGAACTTAAGTCCTCAGCATCTTAGGATCCATAATTGAATTCTGATGATGGTTAGCATCCAAAGAAACGGTAGCATTTTAGACTGTGGACCACCGAATGTGAACGTCTGAATGACGTCATCGTTTGGAGTACTGGTGATATAAGGAGACATCATAGTTCATGGGCGACTCGAGGTAGTGAAAATATAGTTTCAAGAGGGTCACTTAAATTCCCGATGGTCCTTTCTCCGATTCATGGGGAAAGCTACTGGGAAAAGATGAGGAAAATAAAAAGGTTAATAGAATCAGTGTTAAGATAAATGTGCAGTCTTCGCTTGAATGCAGATAGACTATTTAACGACCTAATTTTCAATTGCAGTTATTCCAAAGAAAAACGATACCTAGAAGCAAAAGAAAAGAGCGTTTACACGTGAAGGATGCAGGGGGAGGTATAATTAGTGCAGAATTTC